>CM076573.1:497494985-497760571 GCA_034641835.2 Pinus albicaulis
GAAACTAGTTCGGCTTCGCCCTATTACTGTATCCCAGCCGAGTTGATGGAAGACCACCCCTCCAAACCCACATTCTCTATCTTCAATGCACATAAAATGCATGTGTTCAATTTTGTACCCAATATAAATCTCAATCTGGGAAAATCAATTAAATTGCGGAAGCTTCTTATGAAAGGTTAAAAAACTATGGTTATGAACCCATCGGCATTACCTATTCCCTGCAATTAGATTAAATATTCAACTTTGCTATAACACAATGCAAGCCTCTACCTTCACATACACTTATATATATGTGGCAATGCTTTCCTACCATATATCTGCACCGTTCAATTATTTCATGTGACTTAAAGTTTTGATTTTGGATAAACCCAAAACACCCGCATACCAAATATTTTATTATATCGGCCACAGCCTTGTTGAATCACAAAGGCTTAGACGTACTGACTAGTCCTGCTGCATTCGGGCCCACATATCAAATAATTAATAAGCCATTATCAACTCAAGGAACTCTGGGCCATATCTTGTCTTATCACCCTTGCAGCTTTAAGTGTGATTGCCTTTGGATCTATTGGGGTTCCCATGTTTTGGCCAGATTGGCAAGACCAAAAGATGAGACAACATCAAAACCACTTTTGGGCCCTAGGATCTAGCCCTCCTGGACCCAGAGAGGGATCTCTCCAATAAAGCAAAGAATGATGTATCTTTGAGAGCTCAAATTGAGATATTAGGCTAGTTATGAAGCACAAAGGAAGGTTTTAAATAATTTAGTTGGTTGGTTGCCGGGTTGGTTAGGAGATCATAGGTTGAGAAAGTAATGGGAGAAAAGAAACATAACAACAGGATGTTTCAGCCAAGAGGATAGGTCAAGAAAGTGCCATCCATTGGGCTATGGAGTCATGAAAGGAGAATTACTTGCAACAACTAGCCAACGCTTTCAGAGGGCAAGTCATCTATACTAAAGGATCTTTTAGATAGATGATGGGATGTAACATTAAGGAAAGAAGGTGAAAGAAGGAAAGACAACCAAATTTCTATCTATAGATTAGGTCAGAAGTCATTTAACTCCAGACCTGCTTGGACATACTCAAAGGCAGCTCTCAAAGAGGGACAAAGGGGCTGCTTATAGATTGGAATAGAGGTCATTTAACTCCAGGTCAACTTTAGCAACTCTAAAGGAAAAACAGAGATAAGATTAACAAAGGGATCTTAGAAAGGTCAGCTGGTAGCACCAAGATCCTAGTGGACAGGGCTAACTCTAATCCCCAGTGTTCCCAAATCTTCCAACTTAACCCCAACAAGAACATCAAAAAACTGATCCATTTAATTCATACATCAGAGAGTAGGCAATATCATCCACTACATTGGTTAAATCAACTGAAATCAATTCTGAGATAGCACATAAAGCAGAAAACATTAAAGGTAGGGAGATCAGGAAACATAGGGCACCTAACAAGGGTGAATCCTATGTTATACTTCTGTTGCCTACCAGAAGAACATGAAACAATATGAAAATGTAATAAACAGAGTTAAGAAAAACTAAAACAATAGTAATAGACCAGGATCCTGTGAAATGTGCTTTGATTAATTGATGCAAAACCAGTCATGTAAAATAATCCCAATGGCTAATACAATCCAAACTTTCTCCTCCCAGCCTATTACATACAAACTACTCTGTAACTCCCTCCCAAGACTGTTCTAACAGTCAAACTGAATCCCTCTAACAGCAACAGCCAAACAACTGAACAACAACAACCTTTTACAATGTGCTCTTTTGGATTCTTATAGGAGAAATAGAGCAGAAGAGGTAGGTGAAGAATTAACGCTCAGAAGAGGAGGAAGGCTGCAACCCATTCTGCTTTAAATTTGTGCATTTACCTCTGGTACTCTGGCTGCAGTATTAATGCTATTCTCTGTTGACTGGACAAAATAGAGAAATAATGATGCTAGGGTCTCCATACCGTGTAACAAATGCTTCTGATAGTGTAGGACTGCTTAAAGGGTGTAAATATTTATTTGAGGCACAATGTAGGCTGAAAAATGATGTGTACCTTGTCCTTTCATGGAAGAATTCTCTGCTGATATGGAAACCCTGATAATATAATATCTCTGTGCATTGGACCGTCTGAGCGACCCACGGGGTCTTCAACTTTGTAACTTTTCCTTCTAAAAATCCCTAAGGAAGCTCAAAAGTCTTCTATTTCCCGCCTCAAGCACTCTGATGTTCCCGTACTATCTCTGTCTATGAATTCGAGCTTTAATGGCGTCAGAGAGGGTTTGTAGAGTTTAACTCTGTCCTTTAATGAATTTATGGCGCAAACACCCTTCCAGACACTTCGTGTAACATCAGGCTCTGAATATAGCCTCTGCACATGGTTTTCTTCGATCTCTCTATCGCTGTGACAGAGATTGTGCATCATGACAGTCATTCCCTATTGAGAACCCTGCAAAACCTAAAACTTGTGAATAAAAACCATGGACGGGGCAATGGATGCAGTACAGATGGAGGAAATGGCCATGCAGACGAGATGGAGGAGAAATTTGCAGAGGAAATGGTGATTCTGGTAGGTGGTTGGCGGAACACAGAGCAAATACACGCGAAAAACGAATGAAAAAACATTAAAAAACATGAAATTAACCAATTATACTAAATGGAAAGGGAGTATGTATGGTGGATGCACATGGAGATGACGTGGCAGGACCGGGGACATGGGAAAAGTCAGCGGCGGGTGAAAAAATCTGGATCGTTGATCATGGTGGAGATCGACGGCGGAGGGCGACGGATGGTGGGCCTTGACATGAGCTATCGCGCGTGCAACTTCATTAAACATCGTGCACTTTTGGCGAGCGATAGCTGTCAGATGGCCCGCTCCAGATTGGACGGTCTACGACAATTTTGCTGGGCATCCATGTCCGGACAATAATGCGCGAAGGATGGAGCTAACGGGTGGGAAAAGCAGTTTTGAAATCGTACAGGAGGACAGGTGTTGAAAGGTGTATGGAATCGCTGGCCGATCAGGGAAAACCACCCTCCGCCCAAAGGCAGTGCGATGAAAACCGCGTGGGTTTTAAAACCGTGCACGGGGGGGGACCACCGTGGCGGGCGGATTCCGCAACATAAGATCTGTACAGATCGACGGTCGAGATCGTGCCCGATATGAAGTCACAGTAGACCGTTAGATCTGCGGGATTAAATGGACGGCAGAGATGTATTGCGGGGGACAAAGGTGTACGGACATGAGAACTTTTGGAGTGACCCCCTGCAGTGAATAACATCCATTAGATCTGGTGGGCAATGAATGGTGGAGATGTAATGCGGGGGACCAAGGGGTTAATAAAACTTCATAATAAAGTTTTATGATACAATGCGTGATGGAAATGGAAAGGGCGGAAATTTATAATATAATGGGTTAATAAAATATGTAAAACTTTATAATAAAGTTCACACAGCGAATGGTCAGGGAAATGGTTAATGGTGGAAACTTTATAATATAAAGTTTTATTATAAAGTTAAATGGTTTAAACAGGGAAAACGTGGATACTGCGGAGAAAGAGGATTGAGGCCTGTTTTTAACACATTTTTAATGTATTTTGAGGCCTAAAGGGTAACGATAGGGAGATGGAGGGGGAATTTGGGAAAAGAAAGGGTGTAGGGATTTTAGAGGGGATTTAGGGGGTTGATAGGGGGAAAAGAGGGGAACAAGGGCACTTTGACAGAAGGAAGGAAAAGGGGGAAATAGGGACATTTTGCAGGGGTATAAGGGGTAAATGAAGGCTCTAAGATAGGAAATCAACAAAGGGGATTTGTATAAGGAAAAGCGCAGAGAGACCTCAAGGATGATGTGTATTCAGGGGAGATGCATTCCTTGAAGGTCTCGAAAATGACATAGCCCCCAGCTTGCTTGTCAAGAATTTCATAGGGGGGATAACAGTGGCTCCACTTGGGGATGGCTTCTTCTTGAAGGAGGGAAGAAACTAGAAATGATCTTTGGAGTAGGCCAGTTGCCTACTGCTTGGCACATCCCTTTCTTTGATCAACTTCCACAATATGAATATGTTACATTAGCAGAAAAATTTTTCACAACCAGTCTACCTACCCATACTACAATCCTAGCATTTTTTCTTCCTTTAGGGTGCATTTGAGCTAGCAGACCCTTTACATCATTTTATTTTCAAAACAAAAAACAACCTATTCTAATTCTACCCTTATTTCTCCATGAGACCATATTAGACTATTGGCCTCATATGTTTCTCTACCTACACTACTACCTGCTAGGATTAGACTATCTAGCAGGTTTCTTCTCTACAATCTAAGACAGAAATTGAAACAACTAATCTACATGCTCATAGGCCAAGCTTTATTGAGCTTTTCCTACCCACCCTACTCTACTGAAATATTTACAAGTCTAGCTTACAAACATTGTCTTCCAATGTAACCAGTCCATCAAGTGATCCCATGGCTAGTCCTTCTTGCTCAATTCCTTGAGCATGCTAGATAGGTAGGGCAGCTCCCACTCTTTTTGTTCAATAAGAGAAGCCTTGAAAAATTTTCTTTTTGTTTGCAACATGCTGCTCAAAAATACCTTTGGTCCTTCTTCATATATTTGTAGGAAATGTGCATAAGGATCATGAAATGATACCTGGCTATGAATATCTGGCAAGCTGGCTTCGACCAAGATCTCTTCTTCTTCCACTGGATCAGGAATGAGACTCTCTTGAGAAAAATAATCTCCCTCATCTGCTTCACCTTCTGAACTGGAGGACTCATCATATATGGCAGTGCTGTCCTCTTGGAGCTCTGACATGTTCTGTTCTGATGTGCTGAGCTTAGTGAAGAGATCAATGTATTCTTGAGCAGGGGCATGTTCCATTGCTTCCTCTTTTTCAAGAGAAGGCTTCTTATTTTCAACCTGCTCAAGAATCTCTTCTTCATCTTCTGAAAGGAAAAACTACTGGTTTCCAGTCTCACTGATGATCTGTGGTAAAGCAGAATGAAGATTCAAAGACTCTTCATCTGCTATTATACTATCATAGCTCTCCCCATCAGTGTCATAAATAGCCTGCATTGGCTCATTACTCTCTGGAAGTGAAAGGGATTGATTCTCCTCCCATAAATCTACTAATGATGACCCTGCAAGATCATCTTCTGTTTGGAGAGAATCATCATCAGATAGATAAAAAATAGGGGAATCATGAATGTAATTAATGTTACCAATCAAATATACTGGACTGTCAGCAGATTTTTCTTCATTCTGATTTACATGTGAGCTTTCCAACTCTATACAATAAAGCTCATCAGATGAATGGGCAAGGATGTCTGATTTGTAAAAAAATTTAGAGGCTGGCTATCTATTGATGATCTGATCTATTTCTACTTCTGTCAAGGGGGAAGATGGTCTTGTATTCCTTTGTACAGAAGTGCAGCAGCTCCATGTTTCCTTTGAAGACTGGATTTGAGGCAGGATGTTGTCTTGAGCCTCAACTATAAGGGATGATAAATCAACATCTGAGTTTTCAGGAATATCTTGAAGAATGTCCATAGTTTTCTTCCTCAGCTGATTTATATGTGTTCTTGTGATAGCTAGGATGCATATGAAATTCTTGAATGGCTGTCAATAGATCTTCAGAATGCATATTAACCAAATCCTTATCAATGTCTAACAGGTACTGTATGATATTCTGAGATTGATCACAATAGTCCCATGGTAAGGATGGAGAGTTTCCTTTATAATTCTTGTAAAATACTTGGTGCATGTCCTTTAAAGAAAAAAAACTCTAAGGTTATAACCATTCATACCAATTCCTAGCCTTTCCTTCTAATGTTGCCATGAACATTTTCATTAGGCAGTCTTCATGCCATTCAACTTTAAATTTCCACACATGTATATGAAACTTGATGAGATGTAGCAAGGGGTCTTCAGTGTTTTCACCCTGAAAGGTAGGCAAGTTTTTTAACCAGTCCACTTCAGGCATTTTGTGTGGGAATCCAGGGATATGCTCCCTGCTCATTGGGGCATATCTTCTCTGTATGCGTGGAAGCATGTTTGTAAATCAGAAAGAGGTCACTATGTCTCTTCAACAAGTTCAGAGTCTTCTACCAGTGGATTCATTAGGTATTTGGATCATAGGGAGTGTGGAGTCGCCAGGTGGATGTATATGAATGTTTGAAGTAGGATGCTGTCCACCATCAACAAATTAAAGCCAATCTAAAGGAAAAGTGGTCTATTCCCCAGTGGAGTCGCCATTTATGTTGGGGTTCCCATGTTTTGGCCAGATTGGCAAGACCAAAAGATGAGACAACATCAAAACCACTTTTGGGCCCTAGGATCTAGCCCTCCTAGACCCGAAGAGGGATCTCTCCAATAAATAAAAGAATAATGTATCTTTGAGAGCTCAAAATGAGATATTAGGCTAGTTATGAAGCAGAAAGGAAGGTTTTAAATAATTTGGTTGGTTGGTTGCCGGGTTGGTTAGGAGATCATAGGCTGAGAAATTAATGGGAGAAAAGAAACATAACATCAGGATGTTTCAGAAAAGAGGATAGGTCAAGAAAGTGCCATCCATTGGGCTATGGAGTCATGAAAGGAGAATTACTTGCAACAACTAGCCAAGGCTTTCAGAGGGCAAGTCATCTATACTAAAGGATCTTTTAGATAGATGATGGGATGTAACTGTTTGGTCAATTTAGTGTGTCCTAAATTGCTACATTAATTTATCAATCCGGGATTCGTAAGCTGATGAAGTGTGGCACACTATATGTGCAAGATAACCTATTTCTTACCTTTTTTTCGTTTTTGGTTTTTCTAATGTGAGATGGAAATTCTATAATAAAAACAAGTATGGTTATGATTTTTCAAGGCAATGATATCCTTTATAATGATTTACCAACTTCAAACTTCAAAAGGAATTTGAAACATACAATGAAAAAACTTGAAAGGAAATGAAAATGTGCTGCTAGCCTAATAAATCAAACAATGAACTATTGAGCATGAAAACCAAACTATCCTTGCTACTGTCTAAACACAAAAGAAACTATGCTTAAAGAAATCCAAGAATTTCAACAAAGTAAATCTAAATCAAATTACATCAACTTATATTCTGATCCCTCGCCATTAGTCCAGCTATGGCTTTCGGAGGTAACCATAAACAACTTGAGAAATCTGATATCTAATTTGCAGAAAATGAAACTAATATCAAACTACACACTCATACTTCAATCCCTCACCATTAGTCTGGCCTATGGTTGCAGAGGCATTCCAAATGTGACATGAGCAATTTAATATATCTAATTCTGCGTAAAGTAACCATTATCAAACTACACACTGTGATTAACTTTCACTATTAGACCAAAGCCTATGTTTTTGAGTGTAATCGAAAATGACATGAGCAATTTAATATATCTAAATCTACTCCTACAAGTAACAAAGACCTAAACAAACAAAGATCATGAATTAAACAAAAAACTGTAAGAAAATAAATTAGCAAAGCAGAACAATATTAATGATTCCATGTCATTAGTCAAAAGATATGCAATGCTCGCTTATTTGTAATCTGAAACAAGAACACTGATCAGTTAACAACAACATAAAACATGAAAGATTATGGACAGAAGTAAAATGTAAAGCATGAAATATTATGAACAGAAGATGAAGTATAAATATCATGAAAGATGCAAAATGTATAAACACGTGAATGACTTATGGCACAATGAACTTAAAGAAATAAACAAGAAACTATACAAAGATGTACAAACTCAAATACAGTGTGGCCCTCCGCACCAGCCTCTGGCAACATCCTTCGTATACGAATTACGCCTGAAATGCAGTCTTCTATATATTAAATGTAATCATAACAGTAGAAATGAGCATACAAAGACAGTGGCAACGCAATTACCTTACGTAGCCATATGGAGGCTAACCATTATGCGTATGAAAACGTTATTTATAAATAAAGGTGATATAACTAATTCCCTAAAGTTTCAGGCTGAGTAGAGACATTTGAATCCATCACCCAGAGATCCAAAGATCATGGCCATGAGGAGTAAATCTATGAAGAGTGGATGCTGGATTTGGCTTATGGAGCTGCATAGGGTATGTTGATGTGTCTCCCTGGGGAATTAGAAACGGTCATACAAATCTTCACATGATGAGTAGAAAACAGAGTCCCGTCACCTGTGGACTCTACGTGTTGACTTCCACTTGGCCACCTTTGACCACAAATTTCTTAGGTGAATTTCTCGAGCCAATAGGACACGATCCATGTCCACATCATTTCGACTTGCCCATGTGGTCGACCACCGAAGACACCAAACATAGAATTTCACAAAAATGGCTATGGAAAGTTAGAAACAAGTGAAAGTGGTAAGATTCCAGCCTAAACGAGAAAAATTTCTAAATCAAATGAAGAAACACAAAACATAGTTAAAAACCATTTTAGATTCTCTTTTACAATTAATATGCAATGATATCGACGACTTAGAAGGTCTTTATAATGGAAAAGGTATAGAAAGGTGTATAGGAAAGATGCAACATTTGAGACTCCAACATACCCCATCGTGAAGGTGTCGTATGTCCTCATGCAACCAAAATTTTGATAACTTTTCAATTCATATGCCTTGACACTTCAGCTAAGACATCTAGTCCTCTTCCTCTTCCTGGTACCGCTAATATCCCGGACTTTTTTCATCAAGCATCCCGAATTTGATATTAACTGCTCGCTTAACTTCGGCATTTATTTTTCAATTTCCGTTCTTCTTCTCGCCATAGTCCCGTATGTAGCATGGTATTATCATGAATGATTTTGTCCAATTTTCTTTGTTCCTTCAATGTCTCATTTTCATTTTAATGTGTCTATTTAAAAGCTCTAGCTCAAAGACTTCTTGTTTCAAAGTTGATTGGACTAGATCATTCGTTGTGTGAGAGGTCGAGTGGACGAAGTACCTGGGACCCGTAGTCGCTCTTTCAAAGATTCTATATAATCATATACTTCTTGTTGCTTTGGGTCTATCTCAGTGTGTCGTTTTTATTGGGTCGTCTCCCAAAATTCCGTGGAGAGAGTTGTCTTCAAAATCGGCCGAGAAGGGCTTACATCAACATCTCTGGCCGAGAATGGATGGACTATGTTCAACAACCGACCGAGAATGAAATGAACTAGGTTCACTCGTCCGATCAAAAGTGGGAGATGGACTATGGCCGCTTGGGGATTGTTTATATGCTCTCTTCCTCCCAAATCAATAAAATGGGGTCCTTTCAAGCCATGCTTCTCAACTTCCCCTTAAGCCTGAACTTTCCTCACATCACTGTGGACCACCTGCCTTTTTGCTTTTGTTTTCTCTTTCCCTTTTCTTCTTGGCCATAGATGACTGTCTTTGAAGGTGAACTAGTCTTTCAGATAACACTTGATGATCTTCTTCGGAAGAAGGGGTTTGATGCATAGCCTCAATACTTTTTCTCTCTCGCTTGATGTTATTGGCTTTTTACCCTTGGTTTCCTTCTTCCTTTTTGATGATTCTTCCCTACTAGTTCTTTCTCTAATTGTAATAGTAGGAGTACTTTGAATTTCATCATTTGCTCTCTTCTCCTACTCCTTCTGATGTATTACCTTCAGAATTTCTTGAGGTTCCTCAAAGAAATTCTAATCAAAATTGTTCCCATGTGTCCTTCTTCTATTTTAACTATTTCTTCAATCAAAATTTTCACAAGACCATGGTGATATGGATGTGGTTCACATCCCCTAAATGCTTCTCGCGAACAAATGTACATCTTCTTTCAAACTATTTAATAAAAAGTATGGCAAATTGAGGGTCCTGGTTATCTAGAAAATTCATCAAGACGGCATGGTACATATACATTGACTCAAACGTCTCTCACAAAGATAAAGTTTGAAACAACTAGCAGCAAAGTAGCCCATTCCTCTTTCAAAGCATGAACAAGAATTCTCTTTAAAAATAGTTATGTCCATACCTCAAGTTATGCAGAATCACTCGGTGCTCATCACTAATGCTTTTGTTCTTAAAACCAATCGCTCACCCTCTTGAAGAAGTTCTAGGGCAAAGATGTTATGATGCCTTCATTCACCGTAAATCAAGGTCTCCAATCTCTACCTCCGTGCCATTGAAAGACCTTACAAAGCTTTGTCACCTCTTATGGTAGCCTCTAAACTTTTGGATAAACTCACCTCCACTTTGCCTCTTCAATATATCCCCCACTAAGGTATCCTTCCATGAATTTAGGGTCTCTCTGCCCTCGCTTCTCTCACAATTTACCCATCCTTCTTTCTACTCTTTAAAACTTGCCTACAGTGAGGAGGGGTTCAATGGAAGTAGGATGGCTGAATGAACTGAAATGAGTACGATGGACTCGTAGGATATTAGAGAGTGGGTATGTAAACCGTAGTAACAGAATGGTAGAAATGGGGTGAAGCAATGAGTAGAAGGGTTATGAACACTAAAGGAAATGCGCCGTGAGATTAATAGAACAATAGGAGGAGTATAACACATCCGTAGTGTTTTAAAATTTTGTGGCTACAAATAAATGTAAGCACATTTATAAAATGGTTACGGATTTTATGCAACAGAAGAAGCTGTATTAAATCAACTACGTTTGGCTTTCACAAGTGGAATATCTGGAGTAAGGAGTGAAGACTTGAGGTTTAATTATGGGATCGTTTGAGAATGAATGGGTTATCAGGAGGATTGTACATAGGATCATGGAGTGGTTATGGAGTTTGTCAATACAATCATTGCACATAATGGATCTGCATGGTTTATAACTATATAAAAATTTGTTTTAAATGCTATTTGAAATAAATTTTTACTCATAATTTCGGACTCCTTGCCATTTTTCCTTGGTCTTCAATTAGTTGCTCCTCATTGATATCTTGAATGCCCCATGTCTTCATAATTGGTCCCCTATACCTGCATTTGATTTCATGATTATGGAAATAACATCCGGGCCGTACATTTTTGAAACAGTAGGTAGCCATGAATCGTCACGCGAACGGTGTGTCACCGCGGAACTGCATGTCGCTGCGTAAACCGACACAACTATTATTTGGGTGAATGGAAATGAATTGATGACAATTGACTAAATGGAAATAGTCACAAAAGAGAATTTTTATTGGTGAAATGAAATGAAATAGATGAAATGGAGTGAAATGAAATGAAGTGGAGTGGAATGAAATGGAGTGGGTTGTCATAAAACTTGTGAAATGAGAGAGAGAGAGATTTTTTTGGAAAATATAGGGTGTCAGGTGTTCCTGATTTTCACCCTACATTTTCTGTATAAGACTGCCAATCAGTGATTTGTTTTCAGGCTTATACAATTTTTTTTTTTTTTTGAAACTGAAAAGAACAAAGGCTAGGCTGGTGGAGAAGAAGGATTCTTCTTCACCAGCCTTATTGTAGAATTATCTTGAAACATTTTGACAAATTCCTCTTTTGAGAGTGGCTTATGATAGATATTTAATCTATGGCCATTCACAATAAGAGGAGTTTGAGATTCATCAATGGTCTTGATTCTTACCGCTCCATTGCTAAAGATCTTGTCAATCTCATATGGCCCAAGCCAATGAGTCTGAAATTTTCCTTTAAAATATTTAAACTTGGAATCAAATAGCAATGCCCAATCTCCTTCTTGAAACTTCTTCTCTTTGATGTATTTTTCATGCCATTTATCTCTTTGATATTGAACTAGATCAGTTCTTAGAATTGCCTCTTGTCTGATCTCATCTAGCTCATTCAACTGCTCCATTCTATGCTTTTGGGCTTCTGATAGATCCATCCCCAACTAAACTGCCATCTTGAAGGTTTTGACTTGGAACTCAATGGGGAGCAGGACTTCTTTCCCATAAACAAGTTCATAGGGAGAATGTCCTGTTATATTTCTCCATGTAGTTCTGTAGGCCCACAAGGCTTCAGGAAGCCTTTCTGCCCAATCTCTTCTATGTAGATGAACAGTTTTGGTGATGATGCTTTCGAGACCATTTGCTTGTGGATGGTAAGGAGTAGATCTTCTGTGCTTGATTTTGTATTCTTCCATCGGCTTCTCCACCAGGTTGGATGTAAATTGGCTTCCCTGATCTGTCACAATTTCTCTTGGAACACCAAAGCGAGTAAAAATATCCTCATAAAGAAAATTAACAACTGAATTTTCAGTAGCAGACACTAATGCTTTGGCTTCCACCCATTTAGTAACATAATCAGTACAAACCAATATATACTTATTTTTCTTAGATGGTGGATTAATAGGTCCAATGAAATCTGAATCCCATTTTTCAAAGGGTTCGATGAGTACCTGTGGTTGCAATGGCATTTCATTTGAAAGGGTAGGTTTCCCTACTCTTTGGCAGCTGTCACACCTTTTGACATATTGTTTTGCATCTTTGAAGAGGGAAGGCCAACAATATCCTAAAGAGAGGATTTTATAGGCTGTTCTTTTGTCAGCAAAGTGTCCGTCGCATGGTTCATCATGACATGCCTTGAGGATATCAGGCATTTCATCCTCCCTGACACATCTTCCGATCACAAGATCTGGCCCTGTTTTAAACAATTCGTTAGAAATCCATGAATATTTTGAACTCTCCTGAATAATATTTCTTCTTTCACTTGGAAATAAATGTGGAGGCAGTTTCCCTATAACCAAATAGTTAGCAATATCTGCATACCAAGGGGTCTTAGTAGTTACTGCAAACAAGTATTCATCAGGAAACTTATCCTCTACAGGAGAATCTTCTTTAGTATTCTGAATCCTAGACAAGAAATCAGCTACTGTATTTTGTTTCTCTAGTCTATCCAACACAGTAATATTGAATTCCTGCAAAATTAGGAGCCATCTTGTCACTATGCCATTAGTAACAAGTTTGTTCATTAGATATCTAATCGCAGAATGATCAGTATGAATAAAAGTTTCATAGCCTGTTATATAATGTCTAAACTTATTGATTGCATGAACAACATCTAAAAACTCTTTTTCAGTTACAGTATAGTTCAACTCAGTGGGAGTCAAATTTTTACTCGTATAGTAAATGGCATAGGGGACTAAATCCTTTTGACCCAACACAGCTCCTAGAGCTGTATCTGAAGCATCTGTAGAAATATGGAAAGGGAGTTTCCAATTTGGTCCTCTCAAGATAGGTGCTTCAGATATTCTTGTTTTCAAAGTTTCAAAGGCTGATTGACAATCGGGATCCCATTTGAATTCACAGTCTTTTGTAAGCAGTTTGAAGAGTGGAGATGCTATTTTAGTGAATTTTTCTATAAATATTCTATAGTATCCAGTAAATCCTAGAAAACTTCTAACATCTCTTTGAAAATTTGGAATAGGCAACTTGGAGATGACTTCAACTTTTGATCTATCAACCTTAATCCCATCTCCTGAAATATGATGCCCCAAAACAATACCTTCAGTAAACATCATAAAGCATTTTTCATGGCTTAATGAAAGGTTTGTTTTTTTACATCTTATAAGGACTTTTTCCAAATTTTCTAATGCCTCTTCAAATGAATTACCATAAACTGTAAAATCATCCATATAAACCTCTACACAATCATGGATTAGATCAGAAAAAATTCCTAGTACTGCTCTTTGGAATGTTGCGGGTCCATTACATAACCCAAAAGGAAGCACTCGATAGGAAAAATTCCCCCATGGACAAGTAAATGTGGTCTTATCTTGATCTTCAGGTGCTACCTGAATTTGATTATAGCCACTAAAACCATCCAAAAATGAAAAGTACTTTTTACCTTCTAATGTATCTAATACCTGATCAATAAAAGGCAAAGGAAAGTGATCCTTCAAAGTTGCTTTGTTCAATTCCCTGTAATCAATGCATACCCTCCATTTACCATTCTTTTTAGGTGCTATAACCAAAGGAGAAACCCATCGGCTATCTGAAATTGGATAAATGAAGTTTACATTGAGTAATTTTTGGAGCTCTTCTTTCACTATCTCCCTAAGATTTGGATTCATCCTTCTTTGAGGTTGTCTGATTGGTCTATTGTTTTCCTCAATATAGATATGATGGATGCAAGTCTTAGGATCAATACCTTTCATGTCAGTATACTCCCATGCAAATGTAGTAGAATGTTTTTGCAAGATTTTGGTTAGTTCTTCTTGTTGTGACTTTTCCAAATGTTTTTTGATATTCAATGTTTTTCCTGGAAAAATCTCAATGGTAGAACTACCAAACTCTTCCATAGAGTAAAGAGACATTTGTCTTGATGATAAATATTCTATGTCAGATTCCAACTAAAATTGTGTGGGGTCATATTCTGAAGATGTCTCAAAATTTTATAATGTGTTCAGAATTTGACTATCCTCACTGATTTCAGAAATGGTAAAGACAGGTTGTATAGTGTCCTCATCATCGACCCATTCATTGTCTCCTACTTCTATGATTGCTTTTTCTGGAGGATACAAATTGAATTTCTTTGTCGAATTACCATTAGAAATGTACATATCCCCAGATATACAACTAATGAAAGCATCAGCTGTGGCTAGCCAAGGTCTTCCTAAGATAAGTGGGTGCCCTCCTAGATTACTCTTGGGAGTCAAAATCATAAAATCTACTGGATATTCCCAAGAATCTAAGGAGGCTGAAATATCTTCTAATACACCATCTGGTTTGATAATTGATCGATCTGCAAGTTGTAGTAAAGTAGGTGTAAAAAGAAGATTAGGAAGTTTTAGCTGTTCCATAATCTGTCTACTCATAATGTTGATAGCAGCCCCTAAGTCAATCAATGTGTTTGGAATTTCTATCCCATTTATATGTGTCTTGACAATTGGACTACTTGGATCTACATACTTCTGCATGGTAATTTTTCCCATCATGATATCTGCAATTTTTCCTACCAGGTGGATTCTTCTTGTATCTCTTGGTTTCCTTCCTGGTCTTTTGAGACTCAACTCCTTTATTGTTTTTGCTAGAATAAGAATCTCTCTAATGGCTTGTAGCAAGGGAATCTTGATACAAACATTCTTTAATTCATCTAGAAAATCATAGTTAGGCAACAAGATTTGTTTTTCCACCCTTTATCAATTTGTAATCTTTCAGGGAAAGGAGGTGTGGATGAAGATGCAGGTTGCTCAACTATAGGAGTTGTGGGGGTTAACTTTTCTTTCTCTTTTTGAATGTTTGAGTTTTGAAGAGATGCTTCCTCAGAACCCTTATTGACTTTAAAAGAGTCCTCCTTAGAGGTATCTTGTTCTTGGACATCTATAGAATGATTTTATAAAACTCTACCAGACCTGAGTTGTACATCATTGAGAGGAACAATCAATATAGTTAGGAAATTGTTGTCCTTCTATCATGTAAGTATTCTGAGGATTTTTATTGTTAGGATTTGGCAATGGCTGAGCTGGAAGTTGATTTGTCTTTTGTTGGAATGGAAGCATGAGTTGAGGATTTGGATTTTGTTGAGAAGGTTGTTTTTGTGGAAATGGAAATGAAAGTTGTAGATTTGGGTTTGGAAGTTGTGGAGCTTGTTGATTTTGAAAAGATGGAGGATATTGATAAATTGAGCAAATCTCCCATAAGGATTTTGCATACCTTGTACCCATGACTGATATGAATTTTGAGGTTGGGGCCAAGGTTGTTTCCAAGGATTCCAATTTGGTGGGGATTGAAAATTCATAGGGTTGTTAAACCCTTGAGTTTGTTGCCCTTGCCAAGGTCTTCTTGCAACAAAACAGAGAGACTCTACTGAATTTGGATCTTCTTGAAAGACAGCTTTGAGTCCAGGAATTGAAGGACAATCCTTGGTCTCATGATTCTCTGACAAAATCATACATGTTTCTACAACTTTTGCATCCAAGGGACATTCCCTTAAAGCATGTTTCTTCCTACATTTCGGACAAAAGATGGCTAGAGCATCAGTTTCTGCTTTCTGCTTGTTTTGAATTTTAAGGGTGTCTATTTGTTCACTAAGGCTCCCTAAGATATCAGTTTTGAATTCATTAAGCATATTGCCAATCTCTGCCCTACTTACTGATCCAGTTGCAGATTTGTTTGCCCTGATAAGAGAAGGATCTCTAGGCCCTTTTCCCGTTTTAGATTTTCCCCTTGAGAGATGGACACATAGTTCTGTTATGTCACGAAGTGGAAGTTGAGAAATGTCTCCTTTCCCCATCGTGTTTAAAATATCTATCCATTCATCTATGATGGCTTTTAATAGAAGGGCTTTCAAATTTTCCTCATCTAAGTTGCTCATATTTTCTCTTTTTAAGTTGTATTGAAATCTTTCAAGTAAATCCTCCAAATTTTCATCTTCTTTTTGCACCATTTTGAATACCTCATCCTTGTGATTGGTGGGCATACAATAGTCCAGGTATCTATCCAAAAATGTTTGTTTCATATCATTCCAAGTCCTAATAGATTGAGTGGCTAATCCCATGAACCATTTCAAAGCAGCTCCCTTCAATGTTGAAGGAAACGGTTTGAGTTTTTGAGAGTCTTCCATATAGTCATAGGTTCGGCACACGACTTCAAACTCAAACAGAAATGTTTCAGGATCCTCACTTCGCAATCCATAAAAGTTGGGGAGGACAAATGGTGAGATGTTTTTCATCGTTGTATGAGTTTCCTCATCAACTATAGGGAATCCAAACGAGTTGTCTCCTTCCCTATTTCTTCCATTATTACCTCCACCTCCACCATTGTTGCCTCCATTATTTCCTCCTCCTCTACCTCTACCTCTACCTCCGAATCCATCTACTACTTCCTCTGTCATGATAGTTTCTTCAGAGTCCTCAGAGTACTCTGGTTCTTCTATCAAGGGAGGATGAGAGGGAGTTTCTTCCTTTTCTTCTTCAAGTGATTCTACTTCTTTAATTACAATATACTCTCCTGTAGAAGTAAAGAAAGGGTCTTCTTCTAAATGAGATTTGGTAGATGGTGTAGGAGAATCCTCTAATTCAGCTGCTCCTTGAATTCTAGGAATCTTAAGGCTAGGGGTAGATGGTGGTGAATCTTGTCTATGCCTTGAATAAGATGGAGTTGTGAAAATCGAACTCTTGGCTCTAGCTATAAACCTTCCCCTAGAATCTCTTGCTCTATGCATGTCATTTTTTTTTAATTTTTAAGTTGGGCTAATAATTCTCTTTCTAATCTTCCAGGTCACACTAGGTGCAAGAAGAGAGCATACTTAAGAAATTATTGAACCAATAACTCTCTTTTCTGATCCTCCAAATCACACTAGGTGCAAGAGGAGAGCATACTTCAAGAAGTTATCAAATTTTCCCTTCTTTTTATTGTTTTTTTTTTTTAAGAAATTGGCTACCTAGTTACACTTCCTCGGCAATGGTGCCAAAATGTTTGGTAAATTTAGTGTGTCCTAAATTGCTACATTAATTTGTCAATCCGGGATTCGTAAGCTGACGAAGTGTGGCGCACTATATGTGCAAGATAACCTATCTCTTACTTTTTGTCGTTTTTGGTTTTTTTCTTTTTATCTTGGTTGGTTTCCTAATGTGAGATGAAAATTCTAAAAGACAAGTATGGATATAAATGTTCAAGGCAATGATGTCCTTTATAATGATTTCCCAAACTTCAAACTTCAAAAGGGTTTTAAAACATGCAATGACAAAATTAATTCCTAAAAGAAAATGAAAATGTGCCACTATACTAGTCAAACAAACGGTGAACTATTGATCATGAAACCCATTACCCTTGCTGCTGTCTAAATACAAAAGAAATTGTGCTCAAAGAAATCCAAGAATTGCAAGCAAAGTAAAGCTAAAATCAAATTACATCAACTCATATTCTGACCCCTCACCATTAGTCTCGCTATGGATTTCGGAGGTAATCATAAACAACTTGAGCAATCTGATATCTAATTTGCAGAAAAATAAACTAATATCAAATTACACACTCATACTTCAATCCCTCACCATTAGTCTCGCTATGGTTTTCGGAGGTAATTGATAATGACATGAGTAATTTAATATCTAATCTAACTAATAAAGCAAATGTACAAAACTGAAATAAATAAAACAGTGTTGGAATTAAAAGCTAAGAAAAATAAATCAGCAGAAGGACAAGACTGATTCCATGTCATTAGTCATTGTAAAACTATGTGC
Source organism: Pinus albicaulis (assembly GCA_034641835.2). Classification (NCBI taxonomy): domain Eukaryota; kingdom Viridiplantae; phylum Streptophyta; class Pinopsida; order Pinales; family Pinaceae; genus Pinus; species Pinus albicaulis. Next base: position 497,513,060 of record CM076573.1, read on the forward strand.
AAATGCTCGGGCTGCCTACTGTAATCTGGAACAAAGACACTGATCAGTTAACAGCAGTATAAAGCATGAAAAATTATGGACAGAAATAAAACGTTAATACCATAAGAGATGTAATATATACACGTGAATAACTATGTCATAATGAACGTAAGGAAATAAAGCATGAAACTATACAACAATAAACAAAACCTCGGCGTGTGCAGGGGCCCTCTGCACAATCCTCGGGGAATAGCTATCAACCACGAATTATGCTTATGAATAGAGTCTTCTCATGTATTCAAAACGCAGTCATAACAAGGAAATAATGTCACGGCACAGTGGGCTTTCTTTTCAGCAAAATTACATTACAGAAGCTAGCTACTATGCGTATGAGAATGCATTATTTATAACAGAGGATGACATAACTACTTTCCTACAATCTGCGCTGATAAAAGACACGTGAACAACCACATCCAGAAATCTAGCATTATGGCTGTCGTGAAGATTAAATCTGTGGAGGGTGGCTGTTGGATTTGGATTATGGAGCAGTTCACAGGTGTTGATATGTCCCCTGAGATTTAGGAACGGCCACGCAAGTCTTCACGTGGTGAAAAACGGAGTTCTGTCACCGTAGGACTCTTAGGTTGACCACCGCTTGACTACCTTTGACCACAGCCTTCTTTGGTGAATTCCAAATTACGTTAGGACTAATTTTGAAGTCTTAGCAAAGGATATCCATCCTTTAGATCAAATTGAGCTACACAAGCAAACAGGTGAGATGATTTATTCTACTCTGACGGATAAATCAATGATGACCCATAAGTTGCAGGATTCTTTGGATAATAATAATACACAGTTGCAGCTTGAAAAAGCCTCCTCCCGGGCTAAGGATAATAGAATCAAAACTTTAGAGGAAATAATCATTGGTTTGGGTCATAATCCTAAAGATGTGAAAGGTATTGAAGCTTTGATCAAGAGAAAAGATGATGATATTGAAGCTCTTGTTAGGGTTCCCATGTTTTGGCCAGGTTGACAGAGACCAAAAGATGAGACAACATAGAACCACTTTTAGACCTTACGATATAGCCCTCATAGGTCCAGAGAGGGATCTCTCTATACAAGTCAAAGGATATGTCTTTGAAGCTCTTTGTTATGATTTTAGGCTAGTTGTAGGCTCATGGTTGTTTGTTTGATTGTTTGTGTTTGGTTGGAGGGAATCAGGGAAAGAAGGTCCAATAAGAGACAAGGATGAGCAAAGGGGAAGCTAGGCAGAGACAGATAACTCAATGAACATCAAAGCCATTGGGCTATGGAGTCAAGAAAGGATTTATTTGTAATCAATGTGCAAGCTTTCAGTTGGGCTAGTCATCTAGAGCATTTGGATCTTAAAGAAGATATTTGGAATGGGACATTAAGGACAGAAAAGGAAAGGAGGAGAACCAACCAACTCTGTCTATAGATCAGACCAGAGATCATTTAACTCCAGGCCTACTTGGACAAAATTAGAGGTGAAACAAGGGATCTTGGAAAGGTTTAATTGGGATGGAGAGTTCCTAGAGAGACAGAGATCAGGTTCTAGACCTCTAGGATTCTCAACACATTCAACTAAATCCTAACGAGAACATATAAATATAGATTTCATTAATTCATACATCAGAGAGCAGGCAATAACATCCACTACACTGGTTAAACCAATTGAAATCAACATTCAGATACACATATAAGCAGAAAACATAAAGGCTGGGAGATCAGCAGCATAAGGTACCTATCAAGGGTAAATATTATGCCAAAATTCTGATGCGAGCCTGAAAAAACATGATGAAATGAAAGCAAGTCAATCACAAATACAGAGAAAGGAAAACATCACTAGCTGCTTTAGATCAGGATCCAAAGAAACATGCTTGTCATATTAAAAGCAAAACCAATCAGGTACATCATAGCCCATAGCTTGAACATTCAGTCTGAATACATCTAATCTTGGTCTATCTTACAATTTACATAGAGAACTTGTCTCAAGAGGAACAATGCTTGCATTTCACTGATATCTCATCAACAACCATTACAATGTTTCCTTCTGTGATTTATAGCAAAGGGTGAGCCTGAGATCGACTGAAGGAGTAGGTGAAAATTAAATGTATCTTTAAACACAACAATGAATGCAGGGTCGAAACCCATTCTGCTTGATATACTGTATATTTAATCTCTGTCACCTTCCTTGTGAGAGAATGATCTGCTCTAGATTTGATCTTGACATCTTTTGGCTGAAGTACTCCTAGATGATTTGAACAAGAATGAAATAATCTGCTAGAAAGGTTTGTCTCATAAATGTCTGACTGTTTTTTGAGGTCTGTTGACTGGTGGAAAACGCTTCAGGGACATGGTGCATAAGAAAACCGTATGGGCACCATGTACTTGATGAAGAACAAACATTCTACTGATGAAAAACCCAGATATTACCTTTTGCCTGTGCTCGGGATCCTTTGATCGATCCTCGGGGTCTGCAAAATGATGCTTCGCCTCTTTAAATTTCTGATTTAGGGCTTAAGATCTTCGTTGATGCGCCCTAATCCCTCTGCTCTGTACTGAAATTCTTTGCTGCTTCATTACTGCCTCTGTCGAGTTAGCTCGAGCTTTAAATGGCGCTGGCAGGATTTCTGGCGTTTGAACTCCGCTTTTCTTTAATGCAAGTCCTGACAACCCCATTCCTTGACTCTCTCATGATGGTACTAGTTCATTGGATTTGATCTTGTCTGCGCTGCTCGCCATTGAGATAGTACACTGAACAGTGGTGGTTTTCTTCCTCTAGAAACCCTGCAACATAGCAAACCTGTGAAGAAAACAATGGACAGATAAACAGATACAGTGTGGAAGGAGGAAATGGCCATGCAGATGGAATGGAGTGGAAAAATTGCAGGGGAAATGGTGAAAAATCTCTCTGGTAAGGTTGGCGGATGTTGCAGAATGAAAAATGCATGAAAAACATTAAAAAACCACGAAAACGTGACGTTATAAGTGTCGGAATGGTCGAATGGTACGGAATATGCACGTGGGGCGACGTGGCATACGGACAACCAAGTGGACAGATGACGTGGGGACCCAGGCGATGGTGGAATGGTCAACAATGCATGGACAGATCTAGACCGTCAATCTGGCTAAGATCAACGGTGGAGGGCGACGGATGGTGGGCCGGAACAAGAGCTATCACATGCGCGATTTCATTAAATATTGTGTATCTCTGGTGATTAGGAGCCGTCGGATGGAGCTTTCAAGATCTAACGGCTGACACAGATTTCGCTGGGCGTCCTGGGCAGGAAGTTAATGCGTGGGGGATGGAGTTAACGAGCGGGAAAAGTGGTTTTGAAAATCGTACAGAACACGCGTGGCGGGATATGAATGGAATCGCTGGGTCTCCGGGGAAAACTGTTCGGCGCCCAACGGTGGTGCGGAAAATACCGGCGGGTTTGGAGGTATGACATATGGCTGGCGGGGTCCACCATTTCGGGTGCGCTCCGCACCATTGGATTTGATCTTTAACGGACGGTGGAGATTTGCCAGTTTGAATTTATATATCGGACCCATATATATGCGCATTTTAAAGGTTTTAAATGATTTTTTTTTTTTTTTTTCACGCGGGGACAGGTTCAGGGGGCTAAGCGCCTGACGGATTTAGCGTTGGTTCTGGTGCTAGGTCCTATGGAAGGCGGAAGGGTGCGGTGCTCTGGTCAAAGGTGCTAGGCCTTTTATAATGAAGTGCATGGGTTTTATTCGTTTTTTAATGCAATTTGAGGCCATCCAGGGTAACGATAGGGCAATGAGGGGAAGGAGAGGCCAGAACAGGGGCAGGAATGGGATTTCAAGGGGGAGAGGGGAAAAGTGGTATTTTGCAGGGATATGAGAGGTAATAGGCCCTTTTGAGAAATGGGGCAACAGATAGAATTTATATAAGGCAAAGCACTTAGAGGCTTCAAGGGGAATGGTTTTTCAGGGAAAGGCATCCCTTGAAGGCTCAACAATCATTCAACCCCTAGCTTGCTTGTCAAGAATTTCATAGGGGGGCTAACAGTGGCTCCACATGGGGATGGCTTCTCCTGGGAGGAGTCAAGAAACCAGATATGATCTTTGGAGTAGGCCAGATGCCTGCTGTCATAAGCCATCTTTCTTCTTCAATTTTAGCTGCCACAGTATGATAAAAACATCAGAAAAAATATTTCCCAACTAATCTACCTACCCAAACTACAGTTCTACAATTTTCCCTTGGGTGCATTTGAACTAGTAGACGCTTCACATTTTATTTTCAAAACAAAACAAACCTATTCTAAATCTACCCTTATTGCTCCATGAGGCCAGATTAGACTGTTGGCCTCATACAATTCTCTACCTAATCTACTACCTGTTGGGATTAAACTGTCTAACAGGTTTCTTCACCTACATTCTAAGACAGAAAATTTAAACATAGCCAAGCTAGGATTAGACTGTCTGACTTGCTGGACAGAAACTTGTAGAAGACAAAAATGTGAAGGCATGGAATTTTGAAACTTTGAAACATCCTTATTTCTTTCTTGTGACTCAGGTTTTGAGCATATTTGAGTCACCTCTTTCTTTGCTTCAGCTCTGGTTTTGGGCATATTAGAGCAGGTTCTTCTTTCGCTGCTGATCTAGATTTTGAGCTTACTAGGACCAGCTATTCTGCTCCCTTTGGCTCGGATTTTGATCAGGTGTGAGCCATGCTTTTTACTTCAGAGGTTCATGTTTTGAGCATGTCTGAACCTCTCTTTTCATTCTGTTTTTGGAACATTTTTTCTATTTTCCTGAAAGTAAAACGACAATGGTATGTACAATGGAAATGAAACTGGAAATGGAAAATTAGCAGAAATAGTGTTTGAGCATCCTGCCATTGACAGGACCCCCAAACAACTCTGTACCATCAAGTTCTTGTAAGAAAAATGCATTAAGACCCACAGTGGCCTGGATGACAAATGGACCTTGCCACAAGCTGTCAAATTTTCCATGTTTTCCCTTGTCCTCTCTTCTTGAATCCCATCTCAGAACCTTATCTCCAACCTTGAAATCTGAAGCTTTGGTTCTTTTGTCAAACTGTCTCTTTATGCCTTCCTGTACTCTGACAGCTCTGCTATAAACCTGCTCTCTAGTTTGCTGTAAATGGATAGTTTCATTGATTCTTCTCACCATACTGTTCTCCTCTGATTGGATCTCCTGGACAAGTTTGATCACTGGAACTCCAAGACTAGTAGGAAAAACCACTTCTGTCTCATAAACCAGCTGAAAGGGTGACATGCCAATAGATTTCTTTGTAGTGAGCCTGTCTGCCCACAAGGCATGTATCAAATTTTTATGCCATGACCTTTTGTTCTCTTCCAGCAGCTTCTTAATGATTGTAACCAGGCTTTTATTTGATGACTCAGCTAGGCCATTACCCTGGGGGTAATAGGCAGTTGAATGTCCAAGTGCTATTCCGTACCTGTGACAGAAATCAATCATTCTTTTGGATCTGAAAGTAGCAGCATTTTCAGTGATTATTTTCCTTGGACAGCCAAAACGTGATAAGATGAAGTCTTCTAGGAATATAATGATGACAGAGTCGGTGGCATTCCTAGTGGGTATGGCTTCTATCCATTTAGTGAAGTAATCTGTGGCAGTCAGGATCCATTTGTGTTGCCCAGAGGAAGGAGGGTGGATTTACCCTATAAAGTCTAGGCCCCATTGCATGAAGGGACCTTCTATGGTGATAGGTTGCAGAGGGAGGGGAAGGAGCTTTCTCTTGCCTTCAAAGATTTGGCATTTGTGGCAGGCAATAATCATTTTATGGACATCACTAAAGAGTGTAGGCCAATAGTAACCAACCCTGAGTATCTTATTTGCAGTGGTTTTCCAACTCAGGTGGCCTCCACATTCTCCACCATGGAATTCCTGTTTGATTCTTTCAGCTTCAGTTTCAGACAAACATTTCAGTAGAAGGCCATTTGGATTTTTCCAATATAGACTCTCATTCATAATGCAGTAATTTCTAGCTTTGAGTTTTATGAATCTGGCCTTTGTGTTGGACAATTCTGGAGGGGAATTGAGGTTTGTGAGCACGTAAAGGATATCAGCATACCAAGGAGAGTTCTGAAACTGCTCCTCAACAGTTGGATGGGGCAATCCTTCCTGCTCATCTAAGGCATTCACCATGTCAATATCCAAGGCCTGCAAATTTGTTTTAGCCATTAATTGGGCCAGGCCTTGACCTTTAATCAGCTTGGTGGGTTTTATTTCAAGGTAGTATTCCAAGATGGTAGCGATCCATTTGCCCCTTTTCCCATCAGGGTCTTGGGACAAGATATCTTTGACCACTATATTTGGCACATAAGAAATGGTGTGAGAATGCAGAATGTACACCCTAAAGTCCTTTAAGGCCTTAATCAGAGCATAGGCCTGCTTTTCCATGATGTTGTACTTTAAGGTTGCATCTCTTAAGGCTTTAATGAAGAAGGATATAGGCTGTTCATTACCTTCTGAATTTTTCTACAGCAAAACTGCAGCTATTGTGTGTTGGGAAGCAAATGAAAAGATCCGAAAATCTTTTGAGAAGTCAGGGCTGATAAGCACAGGGGCCTGAGTGAGTGCAAGTTTTAATGACTCAAAATATTTTTTGGCTTCAACAGTCCACTTAATTCCTGCATCTTTATTTAGCATTTCAGTAATTTTTCTAAGGTGCTCAGCAAGATTAGGAATGAATCTTCTAAGGAAATTGATCTTCCCTATGAAGGACTGCAACTCCTTGATGTTCCTTGGATGTGTAATTTGGAGTATTCCCTCAACTCTCTGGGGGTATCCTAATCCCTTTCTCAGATATAATGTGGCCCAGAAGTTTACCTTCTTGTAACCCAAAAACAGTCTTCTTAGGATTTAAGGACAGGCCATACCTTCTACACTTTTCAAAGATTTTTCTCAGATGTTTCAGGTGTTCTTCTTCAGTTTTAGAAAAGACAGTTAAGTCATCCAAGTAGATAACTATAAAATGTCCTATCTCCTCTGAGAAAGCTATGTCCATCACTCTCTGGAAGGTAGCTTCAGCATTCATCAGTCCAAAGGGAATTTTCACATACATGAAGGTGCCCCATGGAGTGGTGAAAGCTGTTTTGAGTTGATCTTCTGGGAGTACCAGAACTTGGTTGTATCCTAAAAAACCATCAAGCAGGGAGATTCTCTTAGAGCCCACCACCTTTTGTAGGATATGTTCCATTCTAGGTAAAGGGTAGTTGTCTTTCAAGGAGGCTCTGTTGAGGTTTCTGAAGTCTATGCATAGTCTGATCTCCCCTGTTTTCTTCCTTACAGCCACTAGGTTTGACACCCAATCAGAAAACCTTACAGGGACTATAATTCCTGCATTATACATCTTTTTGATCTCTTTCTCTACTGCAGGCAATTATTTTGGATTGATTCTTCGAAGTTTTTGTCTGAAAGGCTTCTAATTTTCCTTTAGTGGTATCTTATGTTGTATGATGTTGGTGTCATAGGCCTTTAAGTCTTCATAGCTCCATGCAAACACGTCAATGAATTCCTTAAACAAGTCAATGTATTTCTTCTTCATGTCTGCAGGTATAGACTTAGCCAGTTTAATCATTCTCGGTTTGTCTTCAGTGCCAATGTTGCATTCTTCCACATCAGAATCAGCATGTTCAATTGTGGGCTTTTTTGCTACGTCATCAAAGTCAAAGAGGTCCTATAAGGGTGCCAGGCCTCTAGGTATATTCTTGTCTTTGGCCTGCAACACTTCAACCTCTTCATTTTCTGCGTTTTCACAATTTTTGTTGAAATTTCCAGTTTGTTCAGAAAAATAATTTATTTCTATGTTACAGGGTGTTTCTTGCTCATCTGAGGAATCTTCATCTAGGCAGAAGCTATCAGATTTGGAGTCTGAATCAGAAAACTCAAACTCATTTCTGCCTATTAGGAAATCCTCGATCTGTTTGTCTCCTTCAAAGACCTGCCAATATTTTTCATTGTCTGGCACTGTAGGCCTGAATTTGGTCTGAATGATAATTTGTTGGTCAACTGGGGCCTTAGGATATGAGCTAGCTAGACAAGCTAATCCATTTGCAACTGCATTTTGACCCCTAGGAATGAATACTAAATCATATTCAACAAACGTTTTCAGCAAATCTAGAGTATCATTCCTGTATGCCCTAAGCCTGGGGTGTTTTGCTGAATACTCACCATTCACCTATTTGATCACTAACTCTGAGTCTCCTTTCACAGCTATCCTACGGGCTCCTAATTTTTTCAACAGATTTAAGCCCAAGATCAGAGCGTCATATTCTGCAATGTTATTCATGCATTTGAAATGCAGGTTCACAGCGTGGCTCTCTGCATGATCATCTCCTGTGTTATGTAGCCACACTCCTGCTTCGGCACTTTTCCTAGTACAAGACCCATCGAAATGCATTTCCCACAGGGGTTCTTTGTTTAATTCGTTTTCATCCCCTCCCCTACAGATGGGTTCGCCATTATGTTGAGTTGCAAGGTCTGTACTAGGAGAGGGGTTGTTTTGTGGTTCATTATGGGCATGGAGATCAGGGAGGTGGCTAGCTTGCTGTTTTTGTTATTTTTCTGTTTCATTCAGAGTTATATTTTCAGCAGTTTTCCCATGGTCTTCTTCTTCATATTCTTCCAGAGTAGCCATTATGTTGAAATCCATGGGCTGTATGTTTGTATGTTCATTATCTGATCTCGGCTCTTCTGAGGATTGGTCATTGTAGAGAATGAAAGAGTAGATTTGTATGTACAAAGTATAATGGTGATTTTTCAGGTTTCTCGGGGCTACTGACTAAGAATTTCATCTGAGACTCTCTATACAGTCTTCTAAGTTGGCCAAATATAGGGATAGTGGCATATGAGCCATCCATCTGCATTGTTCCCTGCAGTTTGGCTCCCCATGATCTTGACAATAGCATGCCATAATTTGGTGGCACATCTGCCACCACAACATCCATGACCATACATTTAGAAGGAATCTGGGTTAAACTCACACATAAGACTTTGATGAGGCCTAGGAATTTTACTCTGCTAGAGTCAAATGAGTATAAGTCTTTGTAAGTTCTGGTAATTTCTAGGCCTAGCCTTTCCATCACTACCTTAGGCATTAGATTGTGTGATGCACCAGAGTCATGCATGGCATTACGAAGGATCTTGTCATGAATGTTAAGACTGATATAAAAAGGTGGAACTACCCCTTCCTGAAACTTCCCTTCAATTTTTGGACCAAAGAGTAGGGCTGGTTGATCATCATTCAGATTTACAGAATCAGTGTTTTCCCCTAAATTCAATGCTTTCAAAATTTGGCCTTTATATACATCCTGAGTGGCCAACTCAGAGAATGGTACAGAGATTTTAATTTTTGCAATCTCACTTTCTAGATTGAAAGTGGACTGGGTCTTGGGGGTGCTCAACTCTGTTTTATTTTCCACTGTTTTGGTGGCTGAATCAACTTGCTGATTCCTATTATGTACATGTGTATGAACAGTTTTATCAGGAGCACTGACTGAGGTGCTAGTGCTGCTAGTTTGTTGACCCTGTTTTTCTATGTTTTGGTTGTCCTTTTCTTTGTTACTCTCAGAACTCTCAGCTACTGAATTGTTGTTTACAACAGTTACTTTAGAAGATTTTTCAGGCCTTTTCTTGATGGTAACCTCAGGAGTCTTTGTTTTAGGATCGACTTGGTTCTTTTTGCTCCTAAGTTCATATTGTTCCCTGACTTGCAACATGGCATTTTCAAATCCTAATCTGTAATCCTCAGTTTCTAACCATTCCTCATCCCAATATGAAGGTGAGGGCTGATCATCTTCTGAATCAAATTTAAGGACTGAGTCTTCTACTTCAAACATGTTTATGGTATTCCCTTCAGACTCTTCAATGATTCCCTCGTCTTCATCTAAAAAGTTTTCTTGAAATGGGGGAATAATTTGTTGATCTAACTCTCTTTGTCTGTTGGGGGCAACATTGTTTCTTCTAATGTTTTGGTTCTGGTTTCTGTTTTGGTTGTTGTTTTGGACAACCATCCTCTTTATCATTTGTTGCAATTCTTCCACATTCTTTGAAAGTCTGTCATATTTGGGATCAGATGTGGAAGCTACGTTTTCATCCCTATATGTTACCCTCTTTTCAGCCTTTAGTCTTGCCCTTTTTTCCATCAGGTTTTCTTCTATGGTTATTGCTCCTTTATGCATGTCTTCCAGGGTGGTGTATTCTTTGTCTCTAAGCTCATAGGCCAGGTCAGCATCAAATCCATCAGGATACTTAGCTAGGGCCATTCCTTGTGGAGGTTTCATGTGTGGAGGGAGAGCATTGTAAATGCTATTGAATCTTATTGTGTAATCATGTACACTCTCTCCTACGTTCCTCTTAAGGGACATGTATTCTGCTAGGAGCTTGCGAGGGTTTTCTCTAACCTCCCATTTGTTTATAAAGGTTTGGTATAATGCAGGGAGATCTTGAATACTGCCAGGAGGCAACCCTTTAAACCATTTCTTGACCTCGCCCCCTAAGCTTTGGGCAAAGATCCTCATTTTGATTGTTTCATCATCAATTTCCATATAATCAAAAGAGTCCTCCATTTTATCTACATGTTGCTGAGCTGTGATGGATTCTTTAGCAGTGAAGTGTGGGATTTTTGATTGATAATCATTTGGTAAGGGTAACAAGGGTTGGGGTAGAACTAAAGGTGCATACCGAGCTGCCATGATGATATTCTAGTGAGGCAAAGGGTTAATTTGAGTAGCTGGTATTTGAATGATAGGGATATTAAGACCAGCAGAAGTCTGTTGAGCAGATCTAGGGTGAGAGAGCCCCAAGTTTTGAAGGAAGTGAAAATCAGGTGGTGTGGAAGGAGGGGTTTCACTGTCCTTGGGGTCTGGCTGGTCTGAAACACTGAATGACCTAGTTCTAGGTAATCTTTTTTGAAGGTCTAGGTCGAAGAAAGGGTCTAATAGAGCTGCAAGATCTTCCAGTGCAGAATTATCCCTATGAATGTTGCTGGAAATAGTTGATCTCCCACTTACAAGTGTTCTCTTGAGGATTTTCTCAGGATTATCAACTATTTCAGGTGGGTTTGGATCAGGGCAAGCTCTCGTATGAATGGTTCTGTAAGCCAGAATGTTGTTCTTGAACTAAGCAGCTTAACCCTACTTGTTACTTCTACTGTGGTTGATATTGTCTCAGGGATGGTCTCCTAGTGGAGTCTTCATTATGTTTCGGGTCTGGTCTCCCAGTGGAGTCTAATGCGAAACCAAGATGATCAACAGGCCTACTGATCACCAGTGGGGTCTTTTAACGTTTAGGAGCAATGGAGTCGCCAGGTGGAAAGGTTTAAGGTATTTCAGGGGATACATTGTCCACCACAGTGCTAATGAAATATCCCTTTTCCAAGATATCCCACTAAACACAACAAACTCTAACCAGAGATTGAATGGGAGGGCATTTACCAGATATGTCACATCCAAGAAGAGGATGAGATCCGGAGGCTACCTGGCCCTTTCCAGGCTCTGTCTAAGAGTATGGGGTAAAACATACAAGAGGTAAGTGGAATGGGAAGGATAAGTGTTTTACTACCAACCTAACCAGAGATTGCAGGTTTTCTGAGGTTTGGAGATGTATCAGGATGAAAGCACTTAGAAAGTCCCCAGCAGAGTCACCATTATGTTGGGGTTCCCATATTTTGGCCAGGTTGATAGAGACCAAAAGATGAGACAACATAGAACCACTTTCAGACCTTAGGATCTAGCCCTCCTAGGTCCAGAGAGGGATCTCTCTATACAAGTCAAAGGATATGTCTTTGAAGCTATTTGTTATGATTTTAGGCTAGTTGTAGGCTCATGGTTGTTTGTGTTTGGTTGGAGGGAATCAGGGAAAGAAGGTCCAATAAGAGACAAAGATGAGCAAAGGGGAAGCTAGGCAGAGACAGATAACTCAATGAACATCAAAGCCATTGGGCTATGGAGTCAAGAAAGGATTTATTTATAATCAATGTGCAAGCTTTCAGTTGGGCTAGTCATCTAGAGCATTTGGATCTTAAAGGAGATATTTGTAATGGGACATTAAGGAAAGAAAATGAAAGGAGGAGAACCAACCAACTCTGTCTATAGATCAGACTAGAGATCATTTAACTCCAGGCCTGCTTGGACAGAATTAGAGGTGAAACAAGGGATCTTGGAAAGGTTTAATTGGGATGGAGAGTTCCTAGAGAGACAAAGATCAGGTTCTAGACCTCCAGGATTCTCAACACATTCAACTAAATCCTAATGAGAACATCTAAATATAGATTTCATTAATTAATACATCAAAGAGCAGGCAATAACATCCACTACACTAGTTAAACCAATTGAAATCAACATTTAGATACACATATAAGCAGAAAACATAAAGGCTGGGAGAGTAGCAGCATAAGGTACCTATCAAGGGTAAATCTTATGCCAAACTTCTGATGCGAGCCTGAAGAAACATGATGAAATGAAAGCAAGTCAATCACAAATACAGAGAAAGGAAAACATCACCAGCTGCTTTAGATCAGGATCTAAAGAAACATGCTTGTCATATTAAAAGCAAAACCAATCAGGTACGTCATAGCCCATAGCTTGAACATTCAGTCTGAATACATCTAATCTTAGTCTATCTTACAATTTACACAGAGAACTTGTCTCAAGAGGAACAATGCTTGCATTTCACTGATATATCATCAACAACCATTACAATGTTTCCTTCTGTGCTTTATAGCAAAGGGTGAGCCTGAGATCGACTGAAGGAGTAGGTGAAAATTAAATGTATCTTTAAACACAACAATGAATGCAGGGCCGAAACCCATTCTGCTTGATATACTGTATATTTAATCTCTATCACCTTCCTTGTGAGAGAATGATCTGCTCCAGATTTGATCTTGACATCTTTTGGCTGAAGTACTCCTGGATGATTTGAACAAGAATGAAATAATCTGCTAGGAAGGTCTGTCTCATAAATGTCTGATTGTTTTTTGAGGTCTGTTGACTGGTGGAAAATGCTTCAGGGACATGTGTGCCATGTACTTGATGAAGAACAAACATTCTGCTGATGAAAAACCCAGATATTACCTTTTTCCTGTGCTCGGGATCCTTTGATCGATCCTCGGGGTCTGCAAAATGATGCTTCGCCTCTTTAAATTTCTGATTTAGGGCTTAAGATATTCGTTGATGCGCCCTAATCCCTCTGCTCTGTACTGAAATTTTTTGCTGCTTCATTACTGCCTCTGTCAAGTTAGCTCGAGCTTTAAATGGTGCTGGCAGGATTTCCGGCGTTTGAACTCCGCTTTTCTTTACTGCAAGTCCTGACAGCCCCATTCCTTGACTCTCTCATGATGGTACTAGTTCATTGGATTTTATCTTGTCTACGTCGCTCGCCATTGAGATAGTACACTGAACATCGACGGTTTTCTTCCACTAGAAACCCTGCAACATAGCAAACCTGTGAAGAAAACAATGGACGGAGCAATGGATATAGTGTGGACGGAGGAAATGGCCATGCAGATGGAATGGAGGGGAAAAATTGCAGGGGAAATGTTGAAAAATCGCTCTGGTAAGGTTGGCGAACGTTGCAGAATGAAAAATGCATGAAAAAAATTAAAAAACCACGAAAACAGGACATTATAAGTGTCAGAATGGTCGAATGGTACGGGATATGCACGTGGGGCGACGTGGCGTACAGACAACCAAGTGGACAGATGACGTGGGGACCCAGGCGACGGTGGAATGGTCAACAATGCATGGACATATCTGGACCGTTGATCGGGCTAAGATCAACGGTGGAGGGCGACGGATGGTGGGCTGGAACAAGAGGTATCGTGTGCACGATTTCATTAAATATCGTGCATCTCTGGTGATCGGGAGCCGTCGGATGGAGCTTTCGAGATCTAACGGCTGACACGGATTTCGCTGGGCGTCCTGGGCAGGAAGTTAATGCGCGGGGGATGGAGTTAACGAGCGGGAAAAGCGGTTTTGAAAATCGTACAGAATACATGTGGCAGGATATGAATGGAATCGCTGGGTCTCCGGGGAAAACCGCTCGGCGCCTAATGGTGGTGCGGAAAATACCGGCGGGTTTAGAGGTATGACGTATGGTTGGCGGGGTCCACCATTTTGGGCGCGCTCCACACCGTTGGATTTGATCTTTAACGGATGGTGGGGATTTTCCGGTTTGAATTTATATATCGGACCCATATATATGCGCATTTTAAAGGTTTTAAATGATTTATTTTTATTTATTTATTTATTTATTTATTTATTTTTATTTTTTTTCGCGCAGGGACAGGTTCGGGGGGCTAAGCGCCTGACGGATTTAGCGTTGGTTCTGGCGCTAGGTCCTGTGGAAGGCAGAAGGGTGCGGTGCTCTGGCCAAAGGTGTTAGGCCTTTTATAATGAAATACATGGGCTTTATTCGTTTTTTAATGAAATTTGAGGCTAGCCATGGTAACGATAGGGAAATGAGGGGCAGGAGAGGCCATAACAGGGGCAGGAATGGGATTTCAAGGGGGAGAGGGGAAAAGTGGTATTTTTCAGGGATATGAGAGGTAATAGGCCCTTTTGAGAAATGGGGCAGCAGATAGAATTTATATAAGGCAAAGCACTTAGAGGCTTCAAGGGGAATGGTTTTTCAGGGAAAGGTATCCCTTGAAGGCTCAACAATCATTCAGCCCCCAACTTGCTTGTCAAGAATTTCATAGGGGGGCTAACAGCTCTGAGAAAACAATTAAAGTTACCAGCCTCAAGACATCCACAGACTGCAGAAATCATCAAACAAAATTCTGAGGAAGAACTAATGGATTTTCTCTTAAAATTGAATGAGCAACTTACTGCAACTGAAAAAGAGCTTGAGAATGCATTAAAAGATAAGAAGGAAAATATTCTAGTATCTACAGCAGGAGTAGTGACAGGTACAACAACAACAGGTCAGCCAGTAGAATTTTCAGAGAGCAACACTGCAAATTTGAACACTGATGAATTAACAAAGTCAATGGAAGATATGAACATTTAGGCCATAGAGCTTCACAAAACAAAGGAACAATTGGCCACTCTAGAACATAAATATGATCTTTCAAAAATGAGTGTTGCTGATAAAACAAGAGAAGTGAACAAATTAGAAAAAACAGTCAGAGCATTGGAAAAGGATCTCACATTGGAGAAACCTTTAAAAGAAATAAATGAAATTCTTTGGGATAATATCATTCAATCAATAAAGGATGTTGGGTCCTCAATTCAAATAATGGATGAACAAAATAACTTAGTTAAATTGGCTCTGGATGAGATTGAGAGATCAAGACAAGAGTTGGGAAATATTACTGGGTTTTATATCAAGTCCCTGTATGTGACATGGGGTATTTTTCTATCACTGTCTGGGGTGGGACTTCCACTTTTCTGGATGGATATTTGGGTTCCAATCTTCAGATGTGAAAATGTAATGAATTCATGGACTGTTTTACTTCATATAATATATTCAAACCATCGTTTTTTCTCTTGTGAAAAAAAATGATTAATGTTTATCACTCTGCCTTCAAAACTAGCTATGCTGGTCTATGTTGCTGGTTTATTGATATGGTCTCATGGTCTTTTTATATTTTGGACATATCACACTCTTCACATGATTAGCATTTTTCTCTGTTCAAGCATTTTGGGTACTTTAATTTGTATTTGGAACAATGGACGTCGGTACTCTATCTGTTGCTTTACTATTCTACATACTGCTATTTCACTTTCTTATAGATGCCTCGGGCATATTTGGATGCTTTCTCGGATTGTCGATAATCTCCATGTGGACCGTTACTGGGTTTTATATCATGTCCCTGTATGTGACATGGGGTATTTTTCTATCATTGTCTGGGGTGGGACTTCCACTTTTCTGGATGGATATTTGGGTTCCAATCTTCAGATGTGAAAATGTAATGACTTCATGGACTGTTTCAGTTCATATAATATATTCAAAACAACGTTTTTCCTCTTTTAAAGTTTCAATTTTTTTTTTTTTTAAATTGAACCTGCCGTCGCTATACCAACACCTTGTAAGCATCGGAATTGCGACAGATTAGAAACGTTGGAAGAGAGACAGTATAAATACGTCGGAAGAGCGACGTTCAAAATGTCAGACCACATTTCGTCGTAATTGTGACAGTTTACAGACGTTGGAAGAGCGACGTTCAAAATGTCGGACCACATTTCGTGGGAAGCACGACGGATTGGGAAACGTCGGAAGAGTGTCGCTTGTTTGGAAGCGACGGAAAAAGTGTCGATAGTGCGACACTTTTTAATTGTGTCGGAACTGCGACGGTATGATAAACCACATTTTTCCCGCCTTCAAACTGTCGCTCTTGCGATGACTATGTGTCGAAATAGCGACGAATTGGCCATCGAGATTTCCGCGAAATTTTCTAGTGATCGAACATAGGCTCCCCATTGTGATCGAACATTTCTATGAACTCATTCTCCTTCTCTCTCTCATATGCTCTAAGCCATTCAGTTGGTGTCATTATTGCAATCCTTTGGGTTCTCTCTCGTTTACCATTAAAAGCGAATGTTGCTCTTCTGTAAGGGTGTTCTTTTGGAAGGAATACCCTGGAGCAGTCATGCACTAGCTTTCATAGGTCGTTGGACCATCTAGCTTCCAGAGAAGGTCCACAAAATTTACATCCATAATACCCTTTTATTACAAGACCTGTGAAATTATTGTATACAATATGCATGGCACATTAAAGAATATCATGAAGATCAGAACAATTACAACAAATTAACTAACTAATATGCGAAAGAATATTGTTACGTATATAAAAAAACAATAAACATTAAACTCTTAAGCCTAGATAATCATGTGTCGTGTAAGCACATATTCCATACAACGTGAAAATCCTCTCTACTGCGATGGGTCTTGATACATCATATACATTTATCCCATCCCATAATTCCTTCAATTCATATACTAGTGGTTGTAAGTAGTCATCCATATTCTTCACTTGTCTTCTACCAGTGACTTTGAGAGCCAACATAAGATGTTCATTCTTCACAGAAAACCATGGGGGGATATTGTTATTGATCAATACTACATGCCAAATAGAATATTTGGTGTTCTGGAGGGAATATGGGTTGACGCCATCCATGCCTTTGAATCCTTGGGATAATAGGCATGTGCCTCAATATCTAAAAAGGAGGACCACATGATTTACCCTTATTTTTTGATTTATCATACCTTTCATACCCACATTTCGGACATATCTCTTTGTCTGCATATTATCCTCTATATATAATACAATCATTTGGACATGCATGATATGATATGTACTCAACACCCAAAATTTTCAACAATTTCTTTGCCTCTTCACAGCTACCGAGAAATACATTATCACTCGGAAGAACCTTATCTTGGAATAATCTGTAGTTGGTCACGGAAAATATTAAATGTACATTAATGTTGATAATTATTACCGTTCATAAAATTGACCATTTTTAATGTTCATTATGTGATTATATTTATCAAAATACAAGGGACTTGATGGTCAGTTACCTCAAAATTTCTGAGAAACATGCATTCGACAAGCCAAAATTTGCTTTCAAGTTGTATAGTAACATCGTTGTCCGCAAATGGGTAGACTTTGAATGACTTCTAGGTCTAAAGAGAGGGGTGGTGGAAGCAAATTTAAGGCTTTCGAAAAAGGTATCAGCGATATTAGCATCATGCCCTAGCTAATCATCATTATGGAATGTATCTAACAAAATTGTCTCCATGGAAGTCATATCCCTTAAGTAATCATCCATACCAAAATCTATTTGATTGCCTCCATTTTCAGCTTGTGAAGAACTACTATTGCTGTAGTCATTCCTAATTGGTGAATCTGGACGTAGTGGGAATTGAGTAGGTGGTTGATTCAACCATTCTTGGTATCGTTCCTCTCCAAGTTTTTCTCTTAATTAAACCTTCCCTCGATTTGACATTGACGCGGGGTGCAAAAAAAGATGGTAGGGAGGTCACTCATCATAACTAGAACCCTAATAATTTCTAAAAATATATTTGAACATGATTAGTACAAAAATCGATGATATCAATTACTAAGCACGTCGACAATGCATGATTAATTAGTTTGACATTGAAATAATTACATTAATATACCAAACAATTATTATTACCATCATTGTCCTAGGATTGTGGCTAGAATATGTAGTGTTACAATTGGTAGGGTGAACTAACTATCCATTTTCATCTACCAAATGCGCCTTGCGGTATACTGCTCCTGATAAGAGCTTCCATCGTTTTGGAGCTGTTTGAATATTTTGTGCATCTGAACTTGATTATGGATCTACATGAATTTGTAAATTTGTATACATTAATTTTATTCATCTGATTGACATGGATAAAAAAAATAAATTCAATTAGATAATGAAAATATAAATAAAATTTGAAGTAATTACGTCTGGAGATGGATAGGGAGAACTCCGTGATGGACTTTGTGAAATATTACGGAACAAGCTGGATTTTGGAGAATGATCCATTTGATATAATTATGAGATTTTCTCCCTAAATTTGAGAAAAATAAATAATAGTGTACATACCTAAAAGTAATTTTGGTGCCTTAAAAATGGACTTATTGTTATCGGTGCTAATGTATTGTTAACCACATCGGTGTGTTTTAGTTACTGTGCACAGGTGTGGTTTTATTAACTGACACACTAGTGTTGTTAGTTAAAAAACACACCAAATATTTGGAAATAAAAAAAGCGCAAATTTATTTTTTGAATTGAAAAAAAATGGTAAATTGAAAAATGGGCCGAAAATTATTTTTGGAATTATAATTTCATAAAAAGGTTCTTTAAATAGTAAAAGCTATTCATTATTTCATTATTTTTGAAAAATATTTCAGGGAGGGATTTGCACGAGAGACATACCTGGAGCAAGAGAGCACTGTCGAGCAGAAAAACACTTTCAGACAACATCACTATTAAGAGATTTTAGAATTTGAAACGTCTGGTGATTCACACAAAAACCCTTTAGTATAGTAAAATTGTTAAATTTTACTGAAATAATAATTTATTTATTTTTTATTTTTTTAGTTTCTGTTGGATTTAATACATGCATAGTAGAATTTTTAAATTTTACTATGCATTTTCAGGAAAAAAACAAAAAAATCCATTCTTACGTTAAATCCTTGCTTCTTCTTGTTTTTGTGACTTCACAATTAGGGCTTTTCATTTTAGATTTATAGGGTTTGTATTACTATATATATAGGTACAGTATGACATCTAACCCACGAGACCACTTGCAGAGTCAGATCCCAATCCATGTCAGCCCTTGCATGATTTAAAAAAAAACGGATTTTTTTAAAATCGGTTCGCCCTGTTTCAAATAGCAAACTGGTGCGCCGCATCGGACGCATACTAACAAAAAAACACTATTTGATAAAAACATTTTTTTATTAATTTATGTTTGTGTTAATAGGTGCACTAGTTAACATATAACACACCGGGTCTCCTTGTTGACAAAGAGCACCATACAATTTTTCTACTGTATTGGCGATGCGTTTATAAGAACCTACCACACCATGTTCAGTGCGTACTTTGGGAAGGGCACACCGTTTTCTTGATTTTTTTTTTTTCACTTGAAAATTATGTGATTTATTTGTAAAATATATTAATGAGTGGTATGGTATAGGTTTCCTATTGATAAAGAAATGTCTAACAAGAGTTCAAGTAACAAAATAACTGATAGCACATCCAGAAAAGCAAAAAAGGCAAGTTCTTTGTAAATTATTTACAAAAATTATTATTTTTGAACTATATGTAAGTTTAACTAATATGTATTGTTTAGTGTGTATCATGCAGAGCCACAAAATTACAAATCTTGATAAGATTATTTTTGATCTAAGACCAAAAGAGCGTAAAAACTTGATGGAAAAATTGTAGAAGGATGGATCAGGTGAATGAAAAAATACTATCGATCCAATATGAGTTTCTTTTTAAAATTTTCATTAATAATATACTTAAAAATATTAGATAACATGTTTCAAACAATCTATTAATTCACATATGTTTAATGTTTTATAGGGACTAACAACGAAGAAAATGAATGCTATTCTAATAAAAGAAAAAAAAATACAACATGCAAATGAAAATGAATTTCTCCTTAGCTCCTCTGGAGTGGTGCTGGAGGTTAACGAAAGGGGGAAAATAATTACAAAACTTTGAGGGATATAGTGGAACAAATGTATAGACGTTCTTTCCACTTACAATACAAAAACCAATCCAATGATTCCAAGAACCAAATTTAATTTAGACTACAGGGCGAGTTTCCAAAGAATTGGTCAATGAGACATGTCAGATTTTTAATCGAAAAAACGTACAAAAAAGAAGAAGGAAAAAAAAAGTAATATTCCTTTAAATGTTTTTCTAGAATTATATGTATATATTACTACAAAGAAATCATTTGTAAATATCACTTTTGTTATATTTACTTTTCATATATCAATATAAAAATTAAATAGTTTAACATTTTTAGGAAGATTATGAAAATCTCAAAGGATGAACGAGCTGATATCATAAATATGCCAGTAGGAATGTCCAAAAAGGTGTACAAGGATATGGTCAAATAAATGGACATAATTGCATCGCACGAGGAGCCATCTCAACAACAACATGCTTCAAATGTAATATGTAATCACTGAATTTTTTGATTAGGTACAATGAATAAAAAATTTAGCATTAAATATTAATTTTCAAGTATTTTCTTGTAGAAAATAAAATAAAATGGAACCCATTCAACCCATAAAACATGATGACAAGGAAGAAAAGGGTTGATATCTATGTTTGTGATTAATTATTAATTCCTTATAGCAACTTAACTAGATTTCATTTTGTATATTTTAAGTTGTTTTACAACAATCATCATTGAATGTCTTCAACATGTGCTAACATACAAAGGGGAACCATTAGAAGAATTGATTGAAATTGATTTAAAAATGGGTTGTCAGTATATGTTGGTATATCAAAAATCAATTGTGGAATTTGTAACATCTATCTTGTTTTACTTAGCCCCGTATATAATTAATAGAACAAAAAAATATTTTATATTAAATCTATGATTTGTTATGGGGTATAAAACTTGTAGGAAACAAAGTATGGAATTGCGCCAACAAATGAATTGTTGAGAGATAGCATGAAATTTGGTTTTGAAATAATGTGTATAGTTCATGAGTCAATTCTTTCTATGGTACATTTATTTTCTATTTACATTGATGTATATTATTTAATATTGCAATTTTCATTATTCTCACCAAGGTATATACACTCATTACACTTTATTTTTATGTTTGTATATAGAACTTGAAGAAGAAGAAAAAATCAACACAATGAACAAAAAATTCCTCCAAATAACCCAAGACATGGAAGTAGCTCGAGCAGTGAAAACAATCCAACGAAGAATGATGATCAATATGTTTGGATATTAAAGTAAGGCGTTGTATTTTTTGAAATATTTGTGTGTGAAATCAAACATTGTGTTTAATGTAATGGACATAGTGTCCCAATTGAAAGACAAAGGGATACCAATAACTGTCTCATTTTGTATGTCAAAGAGTTTCTTATATATATATATATATATATATATAATACGTTTTAATTTATTCTATTGCGTTCTCCATTTTCATTGTGAGATGTTACACCACTGATTAAATATATGGATTATTAAATATTATAATGAAGAGATGCGAAATCTGATGATATGATATAAAAAATTAATCCAAAAATCACATTCAAATGCACTAATAAAAAATTAATTGATATGAATACTGTTATAAGATATGTGTCGAATTTTGATGAATAATCAATTTTAAAAAATCACAATAATTGCACTGTCACAGGTCGATGTTTCTAAAAAATACAAAATGAACAACAATGCGTGTTAGTTTGCACCAGTGCATTTGTATGATACTGTGCACCGATGCGTTTCTACGACCTATGGGCACCTCACAAATACCAATACTATTTAGAACTCCAAGTGCGCTTTATCGACGACTACCACTCGGGCAGTCCAATAGGTGTTTCATGCACTGGTATAGTTTTCCTTTTACACATCAGTGCATTTTTATAAATTGACAGCCTTATGCATTTTAGCACCTAGATGGCCCGATGCGGTTATAAACCTTAACAACCCAATGCATGCACCTTCCATCGGCTCAGTGCGTCTTGCTGGGTGACACACACTGGGATGTTGCTAAATGCCCTGGGGTGTCCAAAATTTGTTTTCCATCCCGGTGCTTGGTATGTTTATAGTACCAGTGCGTAGATGGTAAAACACACAGGTGTGTTCACACTTGATGCACGCACTGATGAGAAAAACATCCGTAAAAACCTCTGGCCACCCATATTTTTTAGTTATGTTGAAGTTGCATTAGAAGCTCTGCCAAAACCTCTGTTACCAAAAGGGATGTTGTAGCAAATGTTTTTTTGAAAATTTTGGCCAATTTTATAACACTAAAAATCTCCTTTATAACCTCCGCTAGAGGGTATTTTCCTTGTAGTGTATGCACGTGATAATGAATTTCAAGATGTTTATGCAAGATTGAGTTAAGGCAAACAAATAGAGGAATTGGATTACCATGTACATAATAACTTGTTGTATCATTTGGGCAAGATTTGTATTCCACAGGGGGAGAGAGTGAATGTCATAAGGGAAGCACATACTTCTCTAATTGTTGGAAATTTTGGTGTAAGAAAAAATTGAAAGGTTGGAATCACGATTGCTGTTAGACCAAAAACCGAAGGCATTAGTCTCCACTACAATTGCCAGAGTCAGGAACCATGAGAGGCGGTTATTCCATGTCGCGAAACACATGGGGAGCATTGAACCTAATGTCCAACATTCTCCTCCCCAACGCGAGCCAGGTGAGTTTCAAACTCGAGACCTGTCGCTCTAGTACCACTTGTTGGAATCACGATTGCCGTTAGACCAAAACCCGTAGGCGTTAGTCTCCGATGCAATCACTAGAGTTAGGATCCACGAAAGGCGGTTAGTCCATGTCACGAAACACACGAGGAGAATTGAACCCAATTTCCAACATGAAAGTGTGTCACATTTCATTAAATGTTGTTCATTATGTGCATTCAGTAAGCCTAACAATAGGAAGTTAGGATTCTACACACCACTTCCTATACCTTCACGTCCATTGGAGAGTGTTTCTATGGATTTTTTAGGAGGCGTCCCTTTGTCAAAAATAGGTCATGCTTATTTGTACGTAGTTGTGGATAGGTTCAGAAAGATATGTATATTAATGCCATGTAAAAATAAAATCACAACTGAAAAAACAACTCACTTATTCTTTCAACATGTATGGGTTCATTTTGGTTTTCCCACATCTATTATTATTGATTGAGATTCTCGATTTGTTGGGAATTTTTGGTCAAGTTTGTGGGATTTGATGGACACCAAGAGGAATAATAGTACAACCTTTCATCCAAAAACAAATGGTCAACTGATGGTGGTCAATCGAACAATCATACATCTTCTTTGAGGATACTGCAGAAATCATACTAAGTTGTGGGATGAAAAATTACACTAAATTTAGCATGCTTACAACCATGCAAAACACTACTCTACAAAAACATCGCCATTTGAGGCATCTCTTGGATACTTGCCAAGATCGCCATTGAATTTATTTTTGGGAAGGATGTTGCTATTGATGGCCATAGTGACATAGACAAAGCCAAGAAGTTCATAGAAAAAATTCAATTGATACATCAAATAATCAAAGATCAATTTGAAAAGAGCTAAGGCAAGTATAAAGTAAGGCACAACATGCATCATGTAGATCACAAGTTCCAAGTTGGTGACATGGTTTGGCTTCACATTAGCAAAGAGAGGCTTCAAGGGGAAGGTAAAAAACTGAAACCAATTCGCTATGGTCCTTTCAGAATTTTGGAAAATATTGGAGAAAATTCCTTCAAGTTAGATTTTCCTTCTTATATATTAAAGGAATGGTGAAGTAGGCCATCAGTTGGTAATTTTCGGTTTGAGTACTTTCTGATGGTTTTATTTAGTGCTTTCTGGTTCCCTTTACCTTCTACTTAGTCTTATCTGCCAAGGTTTAGGTTTCGTTTCGGAGAATCGAGGAGGTGGGAGGAGTCTCCTTCCCAATAACCTATGATAGATGGAATAAACTAATGTGCAGCTGAGCTAGAAGTTAAACCTCCCTCAAATACACTAAAGAATGAATGAACAAGGCCTATAGATAGATGGTATATTATCTGCCCCTATATTTTTCTTTCCCTAGTTAATATTGAGTGTGTGTGGAATAAAGATGTTAAATAAAAATGCGGATCTCTATCGAGCTCTCTCTATAAAGTCGGGTCAAGTCGTGCGTTCGGGGGGCGCTCGCCCAAGCCCCGCACAACCCAACTCGACCCGACCTGACCCGACCTACCTGAACACACGACTTGACCTGCCGGAGCGCATGACCCGAACCGATCCACCTGAACACATGACTCGACTTGCCAGAGTGCACGACCTGAGCCGACTCGCCTGAACACATGACCCGACCTGCCGGAGCACACGACCCAACCCACTCGAATGCACACGCTAATATGTTGTAGGAGGGCATGCCCAAAAGGGGGTGCCTGCCTAATCCCCATGGCGTCGGTCCAAACAAATTGCCCCCCCTACTAGGCAACTTGAGCCCCCCCTGAAAGTACGACCCGACATTCCAAAATCCACGACATTTACTGACCACCCAAACGCACAACCTAACCTACCCGAGTGCATGAACTGACCTAACCCACCTGAATGCATGACCTGAACCAGAGGGTCCAATTATGAGAATCACCCCCCTGGCAAGAAAGGGGGCCGCCCATTTGGGTGATTCGGGTCGGGTCGTGTGCTTGGGCAGGTCGGGTCAGGTCATGCGCTCGGGAAGTTTGGGTCATGCGTTCGGGCAGGTTAGATCGTGTCATGTGTTTAGGTGGGTCGGGTCATGCGTTCGGGTTGTTCTGGTCATGCGTTTAGGTCGAGTCGGGTTGTGTGGGGCTCAAGCAAGCACCCTCCTTTAGGCGTGCTCACTCGCAGCATAGTGGCATGCGCCCCAAATTCACGACATGACCCAACCCACCCAAGTGCATGACCCAACCCAACTCGCCTGAACACATGACCCGAACCAGAGGGGGTGATTCTTAGAATCGCCCCCCTAGGTTGGGTTTGGCAGGTCGAATTGGGTTGTACGTTCGAGCGGGTCGAGTCGTGTCGTGCGTTTGGGTAGGTCAGATCAAGTCGTGTGTTCGTGGGGGTTGGGCTACATGGTAGGGGGTTGAATTTGAGAATTGACCTGTCATACATTCGACCATGTCAAGTCAGGTTGTGTGTTTGGGGGGTCAGGTATGGTCATGCATTCGAAGGGCACTCGCCCAAGCCTTGCATGACCCGACTCAAGTCTCTCAAATGCACGTCCCAAATCGCCCGATAGAATGACCCAACCCACTCAAACGCACACGTCATTGTGTTGCAGACCGGTATTCCCACAGGGGGGCACCCGCCCGAGCCCTGCGATGTCCTCCAAAACAAATTGGCCCCCTTGTCACGCATCCCGACCCCCCCGAATGCATGACCTGACCCGCCCGAACACATGACATGACCCAACCCACCTGAATGCATGACCCGACCCGCCCAAGCGCACAACCTAACCCGACCTGCCCAAAAGCATGACCCGACTCGCCTAAGTGCATGACTTGATCCACCCAAGTACACGACCTGAACCAACTTTTCTGAATGCATGACCTGAAGTAGGGGGATGATTCTCAGAATCATGCCCTTTAGGTCGAGTGATGTGTTCGGGTGGGTTGGGTCGGGTTGTGCATTGGGGTGGGTGCAGATGCCTGGAAGGGGGTTAAATTTGATCACCCCCCTGCCACACACGGGGGCTGATTCTCAGAATCAACCCCCCTAGTTTGGGTCAGGTCATGCGCTCAGGCGAGTTGCGTTGTGCGTTTGGGGGGTTGGGTCGGGTCAGGTCAGGTCATGCACTCAAGAGGGTTTCATTGTGCGTTTAAGGGAGGAGGGGGGGGGTGGGGTTGGTCGGGTCGTGCGTTCGGTGGGCGCCCTCCCGAGCCTCATATGACCCGAACCAACCCGGCCTGCTCGAACGCATGACCTGGCCCACTCGATCAAATAGAACCCCCTAGGTTGGGTCATGCGTTTGGGTGGGTTGGGTCGAGTCAGATCATGCGCTCAAGCGGGTCAAGTTGTGCTTTAGAGTGGGTCGGGTCATGTTGTGCATTCGGCCACGTTGGGTTGTGTCATGCATTCAGGAAAGTCGGTTTGTGTCGTGAGTTTCGGGTGTTCGGGTCATGCATTTGGGTCGGGTTGGGTCGTGCAAGAGCCCCCTTATGGGCGTGCCTGCCCACACCACAGGAGCACACACCCTTGTGCTGTGGATGGGTATGCACACAGGGGGGCACCCACCCCAGCCTCGTGACATGGTACTACAGGCTTGGGCTGCTGCCCACCTATGGGCGTGCACACCCAGAGGGGGGTGCCTTCCCGAGCCCCACAACATGATGTTGCGAGGCTCAGGAAAGCACCCCCATGTGGTCAGGAGGGCACACCCATGGGGGTGCCCACCCGATCCCTGTGTCATAGTGCCACGGACTTGGGCGGGCCCACCCGTAGTACAACGACATGCCCACCCGAGCCCACGACATCGTGTCACGGGGCTCGAGCAGGTGCCCCACTATGGGCATGCCAACCCATAGGACGTATGCACACAAAATTATGTTGTGGGAGGGAAATCCCTTAGGGGGTTCCCACTCAAGCCTCACAGTGTTATACTGTGGGGCTCGAGTGGGAAGCCCCCCTGTGGGCATGCCCACCCGCAACACAATGACACACGTTGTTGTGCTGTGAGCGGGCACCCCCCCTATGGCCGTTCTCACCCGCAGCACAATGGTACAGGCTTCTGTGCTGTGGGAAAGCATGCCCACAAGGGGGCACCCTCCCAAGCCCCACATGACTTGACTCGATCTAAATGCACAAACCGACCCGCCCGAGCACACAACCCGACTCAACCCACCTGAACACAGGACCAGACCATGGGGGGATGATTTTTAGAACTGGTCCCCCTGGTTCGGGTCATGCGTTCGGGAAAGTCGGGTCGAGTCATGCGCTTGGGTGGGTAGGGTCATGCATGTAGGTGGGTAAGGTCATGCATTCAGGGAAGTTGGGTCATGCATTTGGGTCGAGGAGGGTCAGGCGGGCACCCCCCTTAGACCATGTGATTTTTTTGTTTAATTTAAGAAAATAAAATTTATTGAATTGGTTTTCTCTCGTATTATTGATGAACCTACCAACCCAGCTACAAGGTAACTAATAATAAATTTATGGGGGTTTAAAACTGCTAGTTTAATTAAAATTTTTTCATAAGGTAAATTACAGTTTCCTTCTTGTTGGGCACACTCACGACCATATTGATCAGATGTTCATTTTTTTTTCAGTAACATTGAGGAGGAAGGATGTTGGGATCTTACCATCATTAATTGAATGTATTAAGAAATCATATATGCCAGAGCCTATTTTTCATGTGTTAGAAGAAACTGTTGACATGCGAAGGTTTATTCTGGGATCACATGGTGAGGAGAAATGCATTGAATAACTTAATGACATTAGCTTCCAACATCAATTTCGTATCAAAAAAATTGATGGGAAAACACTTATATGGGGAAATAAGTATGCAACTACTGCAAAATGGGCGTTGTCATCAGGTTTTTCATTTTTGAAGTTCATTCCAAATCATCCAATATTTGCATCAAATATATTGTTAGTACAATCAGTTGCTTAAGTTCATAATGCACAGAGGCAGAAGAGAGATATAGATTATTTTGAATGTCTGGAAGAAATTAAAAAAAAATATTAGATATACATATGAGTACTTTGATGTTGTTGATTTAGTTTGGTGAGAGTCCCTTTTCAATGATGAGAGTGATATCCTTTCAAGATCAGCAAATGAAGATATTATTTTGAAGACTCCATTTATTTGGCCACAAAATGTGACAAATGAACATGAGGAAACAAACATTGTTGAACAAAAACAATCTCAAGGTATTATTTATTCTACACAGGTGGAGGAAAGAGAAATGTATATTGGTTCCAAAAGATCTCGTGCACAATGTGAATCCATGGAAGTGTTTTACAGGGGTTCAGTACAAGATATTAAGGAGGGTTGCATGATCACAGTGTTTGCATATGGAGATGCACATGGATATCCATTCTAGGTTGCCAAGGTTATAAATTTCACTACAAAAAATGAAGATGTTACATGTGATGAAGTACATTGGTATGCCACAAACACACACCCATTCAATGGTGTGTACAAGCCAAATATGGTAGTTGATAAAAAAATTGGTGGAAAGAGAAAAAGAAAGGGTACACATATAAATCGTAGCCACACAGACCTCTTAAAATTGGAGGAAGTTGACATACTTTTTTATGACTTCAATTTAAAAAAGAGAGGAACTATTTGCTCCAGGATGATAGATATTCTGAAGAGGTTGCTACCAGAAGAAACAATGTTGAGATGGGAGTCTGTGGAACCTAGTTGTAGATCTAGAATACTTTTGAAATCGTAAATGGTGGGCATGCATGTTGACTCAGATGGGGTAATAGTTGATGATAGAGAAGAATATGGAACATCTTCATCTACATCCAGGAATTTTTTTGAAGATGTGAATTTTGATGGTGTGTAAGAAAATATGAGTGATTTTGAATAATTGTGTAAGACAATTTATATAAATGACGTTTGCATTGAGCAATGAAAATTATATTTTAACTTCCATATGATATTACATGAAGTTATGAGTCATTTTTATGTTTGTTGGATTATATGATTTAATTAGGATGAATTCATTTTTTTAAAATATTCACAATGCAACAATCACTTAAAGAAATAATTTATGTTTCATTGGGTTGTTTTAGTCATATAATTTGTTCATAATATCATGGTTGAAATATGTTGAAAACTTAATGTTTTTTAATGCTATGGGTGAAAATTTGTGAAATAATTTTTATCTTTAACATTATGGTTGAAAAAAATTAAAATTTTAGGGATTTTTAGTGTCATGATATTATATGTTAAACAACATGGATAAAAATTGTTGAAATTTTAATGTGTTTAAAATCCCATTATTTTATATTTAACATCATTACTAAAAAAATGTTGAAATTGTATCCAAAAAATAAAAATGGTATTTTAGCAACAACATTATTGTGTTTTTTCTATTTATTTGGTACAATAAAATTGGTTTTAATGCCATTTTTAAAAAATGTTGCAAATTAACCCTGAAAAAAATAAACCTCATTCTGGAATACACACTTTTCGTTTTTGGGTTGTTTTTCATGTTTTATGGGGGTTTTTTGGATAGAGTTCACATTTTAATTTTATATTTCTCGTTTCTAAGTTTTCATTGTTTAAAATAATTGGTCTCTCATGCTATGATATATATTGGATTCTATATTTCAAACCCGAGTATGAGTATATTTTTTATCTTGTTATGCACATGGCTTCACTTGAAGTATTCTTATACTTGAGGGAAAATGTTATTTTTCAAAGTAGGGTAGCACAATATGATAAGTAAATGAATAAAATAGTAAAGATAAAAATAATTCTAGTTGTGAAAACCATTCAACTGGGGAAACTAGAGACAAATCTTTCTTGAAAACTAGGTCTCCTAGAAGATAATATGCAGAATAAACTCTATAAATCCATGTTGGATGTTCCAATGATTCTTCAAAATCTTCTTGGTTTTATGATCTCGATCTTGGGGGGAGGCGCCCAAGATATAAAAAATTGAAATGGATCTTGAGGGGGGGATGCCCCCAAGATCTGAAAAATTGAAATGTCATAAGAAAAGAGAGGAGAACGAACAACAAACAAAACCAAAAACAATGTTTTTATTAAAATAGAGAATAATTGTAAAATCTACATTGTGGTGGACAATCTGTCCTTTTAAAAAATGTGACTTGTTACTTATAACCCTTTTTAGTTACAATATCATACATAAATTCCATGGGTGGGTAAATACCATGGGTGAATGAATACCATGGTTGTATGTCACTTACAATACCATGGGTAAATTCCATGGGTGGATAAATACCATGGGAGGATGAATACCATGGGTGGATGCCACTTACAATACCATGGGTAATTTTTTTGGGTGGATAAATACCATGGGTGGATGCCACTTAGAATACCATGGGTGGATTCCACTTACAATACCATGGGTAAATTCCATGGGTGGATAAATACCATAGGTGGATGAATACCATAGGTAGATGCCACTTTCTATTTGGATCATTCCTCCCTCCTTAAGAAGAAATGGTCCCCCTTGCGTGAAGTTCCCTCCTGAGAAGCCTTTGTTGAATATGAAGAGTCATTGAAGAGAAGGGTTTTGTGTGGTTAAACCATAACTTTCATGAACGAAGATATGAGGATAGAGATACCCGATAATTTTTGTGATCAACTGTGATATTGTTAGTGTGCGAAATGGACTTGATCGATGAAGTGTGGGTTTGTGGATGACCCATAACCATGAAAAATGAAGATATGAGGATAAAGATAACCTATAATGCAAGCTAAATTGTGGTGGAAAATATGTCCTTTTACAAAATATGACTTGTTACTTATAAGTTTTTTTAGTTACAATACCACATGTAAATTCCATGGGTGGGTAAATACCATGGGTGAATGAATACCATGGGTGGATGCCACTTACAATAAAATGGTTAAATTATATGCGTGGATAAATACCATGGGTGGATGCCACTTACAATACCATAGGTATATACCATGGGTGAATGAATACCATGTGTGGATGCCACTTACAATACCATGGGTGGATAAATACCATGGGTTTATGAATACTATGGGTGGTTTCCACTTACAATACCATGGGTGGATAAATACCATGGATGGATGAATACCATGGGTATATGCCACTTTATATTCGGATCATTTTATACTCGAGTGGGTTGATGTGGGATTCCTTAAGTCCCACCTTCCAATAAATCTTGTCCCATCTACTTTAATACCTTATCTGGGGGACCCACATAAGAAATAAATTCAAACCAATAAGAAAGAAACACCGCTACACCAAAATGCTATGTTGATGCTCCTAATGGATACATTCATAATATAGGCAACAATATGAAAAGGAATAGAGGCAAACAAATATTTGGATCATCAATTGGGTCTCCAAAATATCATTCATTTCACTCTCTTTTCTTTCACTTTGCTTTAGAATTTGTCATATTATGCAACTCCTTAACCATGCACTAAGACCATATTCATAATTAAATATGGGTTTAGACATATTATTTTCCAATGCATTTATTTTGATATTTTGAGTGAATTTATGGTTAAATATTAAAAAAATAACGCATATTAATTATACAAAAGTTGGATGAGTTTTGTGATGTGTGTATGCATATTTGAAGATTTCACGACAGTGATATTGTGCCTCTAAGTTTCAAATTCCAATTTCCTCTTCAAACTATTGAACATTTGAGGAAGATTTGAGATCATTTTTTAAGCACATTTCATGGAGAAAGATCATGGATGTTTTCATAGGTGTCTCCTATAAAATCTAGGAGAGGATTGTGAGAGGATATGCATAGATGCTAATTTATAAATCTCAACACATGGTTTTAACCACATGAGATATTTGTGGATCTACATTTATGAGTTATTTATCTTAGTTTTTGTATAAATAGGAGTTCCTTCTCCTCTCAAAAGGTGTGAAAAGTTTGGGAGCTATACTCATGCTTCAATGTAGAGTTTTGGATGTTAAGGATTGGCACTATGGTTATGATTGATGGAATGAATATCATTGTAATTCACTTTCATATGGTTGTGTCTTCATTTGGTGTTTGATCAAGAGTTTCTCAACTTTCCACCTCTCATGCACTTTAGAATGGCCACTTAATGAGTATGAGATGCATTTTATGTTTCATTTGTTTAACTAGATCACTTTCTTTTATGATTCATTTTAAGTCTTTTAATTAGATGCATTGCTTACATTATTTTATGCTCATTCCATTTGTGTTCTTTTGTAGCTTAAGCATTATTTATTTCATGTCATTGACTCATTTCTTTTAAATTTGTTTGCTTTTAAATTCATATATAGTCATGAATGATTTTAATTTTACAATGCACACATTAGTAATTTCAATTGGTCTCTCACTGCTTTTAGAATAAGTTGCCTTTAAATTTCATAGATCAAGAATTCAATGTTTCTTAGTATAGGATTTATTGCTTTCTAGAGTAAATTTACTTTCAAGTCTTTACTTTCTAGTCATTAGATTATATTTACTTTCCTATTGGTAAAATAGAATATATTTATTTTCATGTCCATAGAGTAATTTTACTTTCATTTCAATTTCATATATTAAAAGATTTCTTCCCAAGTATTGAATTTGAGACTTTTGGAAAAGAAAATGTCTGAATATCTTGGACATTTTTCATGAATATGTTTTATTTTAGTTTTTTCGTTTCTTTCAATACATTAGGATTCCCTTTTAAAATTGAAAGTTGATTCCTAGCATTTATTGTGCAAGTATACTTTGCAAGTTCACGAACCCCGGGTTTGACAATTTAATAACAAGTAATTAACTGAAAATTAAATTACCCAACATTTTTGGTGTCATTGTTGGGGAAGTATACATAGGTGTTAACTTTCAATATAAAATGCATTTTTAGCTGCATATGTAAAGCATAATAAATAGGATGCATGAATTTCAATCAATTTTTGTAATATAAGAGTTTTGATCTAATATATTTGTGGACAAGAGATCTAGAATTATGTTCAAGCATTTAGGGGAGATCCAAGAGAACGAGGACTGCATTGAAGGTTCGTTTCAAAAAGTGACTAAGCCAAAACATTCTTCCATTCTTCAAAAAATCTTGCCACCTAATCCAAATGTGCAATTGATCTCTCATATCCTAATGAACATTGAGGTATATTTTTCAAATTTGGATGAGAGCATACTAGAGATTTTGATCTGTAAATGACTTAACTGGAAATTCTCCTACACTTGAAAAATAGGATAGGATCAAAAAATTAAACCAAGCTTGGTGATGTTTTTGAGTTTCTTTGTTTGATTTCATTTATTTTATTGAATTTCATTCGATGTTGCAATAAGAGCCACCTCATTCACTAGCCATTGGCAGAAAGATCTACAATAAAAGGGATGTTTGTGAAGAAGGAGAACAAGTGAATTTTATAGAGCTAAAATTTGAGGTTTGAAAGATCAATTCTTCTTACTTTGTTTTTCAAGTTTTAGATTCCAAATGAATAAAGAATTTTGATATTCTTGAGTATGCTCTCTTCTTGCGCCTTGTGCGACCTGGAAGATGAGAAAGAAAATTGGATAAGTTAGCATTGAAATTTCACAATAAAAACGAATAAGAGATCTAAATTTACCATTGATTCTAAAAATAAAAAATTGTTTAAAATTTGATCTCTAATTGTCAAATAAATTTCTCTCATAATTTGCTACAAATAAATTATTTTTAATTATTAAAAAAAAAAAAAATCTTAAATTATGAAGAATTCTTTCGGTAATAATCACATTATCATGAACAAAGTCGATGCGTTTCGAACCAACCAGTGTGGTTCATCATCAGGACTAGGTGAGAGATGGATCACAGAAGCCAAAAATCTACTAATAAAATCTTAAATTTTTTTTTTCTAGATTAGTTTGATTTTTTTTATTATTAAATAATGAATCAAATTGTTTTTTTTTCAAAAAAAAATTATTTTTAGTAATTGTTTAAACAAAATAATAAAATAATGTATTTTAAAAATAATTAAAAAATTAAAATATATATATATATATATATATATATATATATATATATATATATATATATATATATATATATATATATATATATATATATATATATATATATATATAAAAGAATATATATATATATATATTAAAAAATTAATTAAAAAATATATATTAAAAAAAACATATAATAAAAAAATTTAAAGAATATTTTTTTTTAATAAACTTTTGGCCCAAAGGCCCTACACATATGCTTATCCCTAGCTCTAGGCCATGGCCCACACATATGCATGAGGCCAACGGAGGCCCACACATACGTGTGAGGTCGTGGCCAAGGGTTGGCCCCATGCATATGCGCAAGCCCTTAAGCCCATGGTCAAGGTTGAAGCCCAACACGAAGGTCATCGAGCCCTAATGCATAGTTGATCGGGGCCGAGGCCAAGGCAAAAGTACAACGCCAAACCACGGGCCATGGGCCAGAAAAAAACAAAAATATATATAGTTAAAATAACTAAATAAATGGAAAAAATTCCATTGAGACCACAACTCAGCTAGAAAATATACGTAGAGAGAGGTAGCTGATTTTTTTTTTTGAAAGCCAGCTACCTGCAACAAAAAACAAAATTATGAGTTATGGTTTCAATGATTTCTCAAATTTTTATAGAGTAAATTGGTAGGAAGATCCGTTTTTTTTTTTCGCAAGAGCATGAGTTCAATTGAGAATAAAACATTTTGGTGGCATGAAATTGATTGACAAGTTCCTTGGAGCAGTTATACACTTGGATTGGTTCTCAAAAATACTAAATTTATTTTGTTCAGTGTTTGTCAAATTTTTTCTTTGTTAGACATTTTGTTGAATGGTTAATATTTTTAAATTTAAATAAATATTTTTGGGCTCTTATTTTACAAATTTGAATTTTGGACAATTGGTAAGTTATTGAATTTGTAAACGAAAGGTCATTAGTTTAAATCCAATGCAGGCCAATTTTTTTAAAATATTTGATAATTTTGACAATCCTTAACTAGGCAACAATTTGGTTGCCATGTGGCGATATTTGATTGGTCCACGTGGCAACATAGTGTTGGTCAACATTGCACAGTCATCACCAGTTGTCCACCACGTCACCCTATCCATCTAGCAGTCCATGTCACTATGCCATGTTAACCTACCAATTCAGTGTCAACATCTACATATATATTGCCACGTGGCACCTTTTGGATCTACCATGTGGCACTCCCTGGTGTTGCCACCTGGCACCCATGCACCTTATTTTTATTATTTTGCTAAAATTTCAAACGACGATGACTTTATCATATGACGTTCGTTTGAAGCAATTCAAGCGTCATTGGAAATACTTCGACAATATCTACGCGATGAGATAGTTTTAAATAACATTTAAGACAATAAAAAGGTCATTTTTTTATGGATTTTGTAGCAATTAGACTTGTAAAACATCATCATATCATTAAAACATGTTTATAATATGAATTTTCTTTAACCTAGTTTTTGAAACACTGAAATTGGGCATCAAACGAAGAAATTATCAACAAAATTCTAACAGTTGTCCAAGGTACCACTTCCTTGCAGGTAAAAAGTGCATTTATTTTTAATTTATCTTCCTTGAATTTGTATTATTAGAACTATTTATGAATTTGTTCCATATATATCATATGAAGGGAGGTTGATCACCTCTCTCCTTAGAGAATCTTACGTTTTATTATTGATTAGTGCTAAGCTTCTGCAGGTTCCAAGATGATCAAAGAAGATCAGTTTATGCACAAGTGGTTCTCAAAGACTATTTTTTTTTCAAGAATAACATGAAGAAGTCAATTCCATATCAAATCACATCCACAATGCCATTTTTACTCATTCATTTTCCTCTTTCTAAGTTTACAGTCCATCCATGAATTTCCATCTTCCTACTACTAGATCATGACTACAAAACCATTTTCCCTTTGAAAATTTCAAATTTTCCTACCTCACTTATATTTCATCCCTAACCCATGAATAAATCCATTCAACTCACTTACAATGATGAGTTACCTCGTTTTCCTTTTCCTTTTGTAAAATAAAACTCGCTTCATAATTTGAATCTTTCATCTATGGTCTTTTACATCATTTCTTTATGCTCATGTTAGATAATGGGGGATTCATTAAGGATCTCCTTTTATAAAGCCTTGACCCATCGACTTCAACACATTATTTGGGTTTGAGAGTAGAGTTATTTTTAGTACTTGATGCTTGCATATCTTAATGGAAAGTTCTATCACCAATAAATAATGGGAATACATCAATGTCCCCTGTTTATCAGATCTTCTAGGCGACTCGACTTCAAATCATTTATTCATAGCTATAAGATGTACTTTGGCATCTTGACTCTCATTGACATTAATGGCGAGTAGTCTCATGTTGGTTAACGACATTCATTAATGGTTGATAATCCAACAATTTCTTTCTATTTTCGACATCAGCAAAATTTATTCACATAGATAAGTATTATGCCATGATGCAGATATGAATGAAGACTATATGATTTCGGTAAGTTCCAACAATGTTCCAATAAATCAAATTCAGTTTTCAAGTTCAGAAGTAGTTCCAGCAATAATAAATCACAAAGAATCCAATTTCAGATTTCATCTACTATTCATACAATCAAGAGAAGAAGAAGTAGATTAGATTATTTCACTTCACGTTTCATGATCCAACAATAACAACCAAGATCTCACATATACATAGCTTATCAAATTTTCACCTAGGTGAATGTATGTTGTTTTATAATATTTAATCATTAATTCCTTGAATGCTAAAATACATGTATTTGGAAAATTTTCCCATGCCGCATTACTTTGCTCATTTTTCAAAAGACAAAAATACCTTCAGTTGGGGGGGGGTGGGAGCGTATTTATTACCATTTTTCATTTTCATATTCCACAACAGCATACATTCTTGACCATCATGCTTCTCCCAACTGAATGTTGTTGTTATTTTTGGTTCTCTAAAGATGGATATGTTTTGTAAAATATTCAATTTTTGAGCAAGGATTGAATGACATGTATATGGAT
Source organism: Pinus albicaulis (assembly GCA_034641835.2). Lineage (NCBI taxonomy): Eukaryota > Viridiplantae > Streptophyta > Pinopsida > Pinales > Pinaceae > Pinus > Pinus albicaulis. The sequence continues at coordinate 497,549,975 of CM076573.1, forward strand.
ATGTATTCATTGTGAATGCATTCTTAAATATTCTTTGTTGCAACAAGAAGAAGAATAAAATAAAAGTGTTGTCACACAAGAACCAACACTTGAAATAGTTATGGTTTCCACACAAGAACAAAACATAAGAGATTCCACTTAGATATATTTCAAATAAAGAAGACTTTTCAAAAGTTGTAAGTCTTGCAAAAGTATCTCAAGTCACAAAATGGCTTGTTCACAAATAATTGAAGCTACAAAAAAGAGAAAAAGTTATTGAAAATGACCAATGAAAAATTGAATGAGGAAATGAAACATCTTTGATTGGGGGGCACGTTAGGTCTCCAAAATATCATTCATTTGAACCTCTTTTCTTTCACTTTTCTTTAGAATTTTCCATATTCACAACTCCATAACCATGCACTAAGACCATCTTTACAATTAAATATGGGTTTAGACACATTATTTTCCAATACAATTATTTTGGTATTTTGAGTGAATTTATGGTTATATATTAGAAAAATGACATGTATTCACTTATATATAAAATTTGGATGAGTTTTGTGATGTGTGTAGGCATATTTGAAGATTTCATGACAACCATATTTGACCTCTAAGTCTCAAATTCTAATTTCCTCTTCAAACTCTTGAACATTTGAGGAAGATTTGAGATCATTGGTTAAGCATATATCATGGAGAAAGACCATGGAAGTTTTCATAAGTGTCTCCTATCAAATCTAGGAGAGAATTGTGAGAGGATATGAAGAGATGTTAATTTCTAGATGTCAACACATGGTTGCAACCACATGAGATATTTGTGGATCTAGGAGAGATTTGTGCATCTACAATTATGAGTTAGTTATCTAAGTTTTTTTTTATAAATAGGAGTGAATTATCCTCTCTAAAGATGTGAAAATTTTGGGAGCTATGCTCATGCTTCAATGTATAGTTTTGTATTTTAAGGTTTGGAACTATGCTTATGATTTCTGTAATGAATACCATTATAATTCACTTTCATATGGTTGTGCCTTCATTTGGGGGTTGACCTAGAGTTTCTCAACTTTTCACCTCTTGTGCACTTTAAAATAGTCACCTAATGAGTATGATATGCATTTGAACATTTCATTTTTTTAAATAGATCAGTTTCTTTTATGATTCATTTTAAGTCTTTTAATTAGATGTATTCTTTACATTCTTTTATGCTCATTCCATTTGTGTTCTTTTGTCGGTCAAACATTATTTCATGCATGTTATAGAATCATTTCTTTTCAATTTTTTTTCTTTTATACTTATAGATAGGCATGAATGATTCTAATTTGACAATGCACACATCATTAATTGCAATTGATCTCTCACTAGTTTCATAATAGGTTGCCTTGAAATTTCATAGGTCAAGAATTCAATGTTTTCTTAGTATATAATTTGTTTCTTTCTAGATTAAATTTATTTTCAAGTCTTTATTTTCCAGTCATTAGAATATATTTAGTTTCCTGTTGGTAAAATAAATTACTTTCATGTCACTACAATAGATTTATTTTCATGTCAATAGAGTAAGTTTAGTTTCATGTCAATTTTCATCTCAATTTCATAGATAAAAATATTTCATCCCAAGTTCCGAATTTGAGACTTTTGAAAAAGAAAGTGTGTGCATATTCATCTTAGACATTTTTCATAAATAAGTTTTATTTTAGTTTTATTGTTTCTTTCAATATATTAGGATTCCCTTTTAAAATTGAAAGTTGATTCCTAACATATTTTGTGCAAGTATACTTCGCAAGTTCATGAACCCCGGGTTTGAGTATTCAATGAAAAGTAATTTAACTGACAATTAGATTACCCAACATCATCTATTAAGCATATTAACTTCATAATAACATCAATTCAACCATAATCATCCATGTATCAAACTATTTTTCAGGATCACTGTTTTCATGCAAATTTTTTGGTCATCAAGCAAGAGATTGTAAAGCTTATGTGAAAAATGATTATGAAAGAGGTTCTCATAAAACCTATAAAAGTAAGCTCGTAGACATAAGAATCATATATATTGATGATAGAAGAATGTTATTGTTTGTAGCTCATACATGTATTTGCATGAGGTTGTCTATTTATGAAAGTCATGATTAAGTATCATATGTTTTTTTAGTAGTTCACTTTATTAATTAATTGATAATGTGAAAATTATTTTGTTAAAGTGATTTTTAATTAATAAGATGACTAAAGTGGATCACTTAATACTTTAATTAAAATAGAACCATTTATCTCATGATAATATCTTGGTCGTTGAAGATTAGGTTTTTAGCTCATGCCAAAGTTATAATACAAAGAGAGGGCAAAGGACAAAGACACATAGAGCATTTGTTCCAAAAGTCATGAGCGAAGGAGAAAATAAGAGATTTGATTCCTTGCCATTGGCAAGGATTTCAACATTATTTCAGAAATGAGAAGGCATATAGTCTTCAACAAGAACAAATAGATAGTCAGAAGCAAGGAAAAGAGTAGCCAATACAGTCTAGAAGAGTATGCCATACCACCATATGTAAATATTTTGTACCATCTTACAAATTTAAGTGAAGGTTGCCTTGATTCCATGCAAAATATAATTTTCAGGTTTGTTGTTTGTTTGATTAAGTCTCAAAGCCATTTTTCCATGAAACGGAGCTCTTGTAAGTTCTGAAGATAATTTTGAATGATGAACTAATTTATAAGGGTAGAAATATTTGCACACTTTGTGTGATTACTTTTATTGTTTTCTGTTGCATGCAAAAGTTAATATTACCAGCAAGTAACTAGATATTATCTATTGGCATAGATAGTTGGTTTCATGATAATTCAATATGGTATCATATCTCTTGCTCTAAGAAAAATACAGATATGTAATTTTCATGTTACTTCAATGATCTTAAGACATAAGTATGAGGAAAATCATGTTAGTAACCAGTGTGAAATTTTAGGATAGCCTTGATGGAGGTTTGAATTTTTTACCATGGAAGGAAAGAATCTCATTGATATTGAAGGTGCAATACTTGTGGGAAGTCATTCCCAACCTCGTCAAACTCCAACACACACCTCAAGGAGCATGAAAATTCCAAGAATAGTATACCGGGAAATGTAGGAAACATGGGATAAGAAAGACATAAAGGCATAGAGGGTGATATTGTAGCTATTAAGGATCATATGATTCCACATGTTACGAAATAGAAAAAATATAGGGAGATGTTTGTTGCCTTAGCATCGTTTTTTCAAAGTAATTACATGAATTTGAAAATGATTCTCAAAACTAAGCTCAGAGAGTGCAAAGTGAACCCCTCTTATAATGTAACTAGCTACCTTATGAAGATCACACAGATCTGTGACTAACTTACAAATATTGGAGGAGTTGTATTAGATGAAAATATACTAAATGTTTCTCTAAATGGGTCCACCAAGGCTTGGGAGCCATTCATCATGAGAATATATGCCTGGGAGCATCTTCCCAACTAGGAGAGACTTTGGGATGACTAATCCAAGAGGAGACTCAAAAAGAGTCCAATACCAACAAGCATGGAGTAGGAGGAGAAAATTAAAACGTATCCCTAGTTAGCAAGATGAAGACCAAAAGGAAAGTTTCCATCAATAAGGGTGAAAATAAGGGAGAGAGATAATAGTCCAGGTAGAAGTGAGATATGAGAAAATATCAAATGTCATATTAGTCATAAGAATGGTCACTTAGATTTTTAGTGTCCATAGAGGAAGAAGGGCAAGGGGAAGTCACAGAAAATTGCAGCAACATCAGAGACATAGTTGAGTGAACTTACTTCCATGTTTGAGAGTGAATTTTTACTCGTATATTTCCTTTCTACTAGCACTATTGCTAGAAATTCTTGGTATTTAGACAATGGTACCTCTTGCCACATGACAGAGGCTAGAGAGCTATTCAGTATTTTTGTAGAGGATGAATCAGGGATCCATTTTGAGCTTGGAGATGATGCCAAGTATGTAGTGAGGGGATAGGGGACAATTTAGTTCGAGCTTGAGTAAGGAGGGTCCTCTGATGTGCAAGAGGTACTCTATGCACATGGCCTAAACAAGAATATTTTTTCCATCTCAGTCTTGGAGGAAAAAGGTTATGAGGTTGAATTTAGGAGGGGCCAAGTGTTCGTATACCCACAGGGATCCATTTCATAGATTGTAGTGATGATTGGAGTCTGGAAAGGGAACCTATATAGACTTTAAGAGTAGATTTATCAGGCACTAATCCACACCAGTGAGAGCATGTGTGAGATTTTGCACAAGAGGTTAGGACATCTCCATCACATATCTCTAACATTACAGAGATGAATGGTCACTATGCTTCAAAAATTCATTATGGACCAACAAGGGGTATAAAAAGAATGCGCACTTGAGAATAATGTCAAAGATTCCTTCCCTACAAACAAGAGTAAATCCAAAGGAAATTTGGGTCTAATCCATTCTAATTTAGCAAGGCTTATGTTAGTATAATTAGTAAAGTGCACATATTACTATGTGACCTTCATTTATGACTTCTCCATGAAAACATGGATCTACTTCATGAATACCAAGGGCGAGGTCTTCAGTCATTTCAAAGATTTTAAATCTCAGGTGGAGAACATGAAAAGAAGGAAGATAAAGATGCTAAGGATAGATACCAAGGGTGAATACACATCTAATGAGTTCAAATATTTCTGCAAGTATGGATCAAGAGGGAGAAGACAATTTCCTAAAACATGTAATAGAATGAGGTTGCAGAGAGGAAGAAATAGTCTATCTTCAATGTGGTAGAGGCCATGATCCATAATTATTTTTTTTCAATGTTTTTGTGGGTCGAGGAATGCAAAAAACTATGTATTTTTAGAACATGATCCCACACCAAATTATGGAGAATGAGAGATTGAAGGAAGCATTCACATGAAAAAATCCTCAGATAAGACATCTCACGATATTTTTTTGTGCAGTGTAAATCTAAATACCCGTGAAAAAGAGGAAAAAATTACAACCCTCAGGTTAGAGGGTCATCTTGGTGGGATAAAATGAGGATTAAAAGGCTTATAGATTCCTCCCAATAGATTAGCTGAAGACAGTGTTGAGACAAGCTATCAAAATTGACGAGAACTTGGCATCTAGGAAATCTTAGGTCCCACCGACAGTTGCAAAGGGGCCTCATGAGGAGGAACCAAAGGAGGAGTTGGGATTAGATACTTCTAGTAGAAAATATAACTATCCTTTAGTGCAGGAGGAGCAATCAACTCCTTCAACATGAGTCATAAGGTCTAGGTGGGTAGAGCAGACCTTGTGGGATGCTCAGGAGCATGTTAATCCTTCTAAGACCACTTTCTAGGGGAGAATACCTCTGTAGTAGTATTTTATGACTAATATCATAGACTTAGATCCTTATAGCTTTGAGGAAGCATCCAACCATTAGGTGTGGATAAATTCCATGGTGGAGGAGCACAACTCCATCATGAAGAATGATGTCTCAGAGATTGTGTCGAGACCAAAGTAGAAGTTATTTGTGACTTCCAAGTGGCTTTACAAGGTAAAACATGTAGCATATAATAGTGTGGAGAAATACAAGGCCAAAATTATGGCTTGCAGGTTCTCTTAGAAAGAGGGGGTAGAGTACAAGGAGACTTTTGTTCTTGTAGCCAGATACACCTTTATTCGAGCATTTATATCAATAGATTCTAAGATGGGATGGAGTATCCATTAGATGGATGTGAAGACCATTGTCCTTAATGGCATCATTGAGAAATATTTCTATATTGAGAAGCCACAATGGTTTCATGTCTATAACAGAAAGACATATGTATGTAGGCTTAAGAAAGCCTTGTATCGATTCAAACAAGAACCCATAGCTTGGTATGCTAGGATTGGAAGTTATCAATAGGGCATAGAACTTCACCAAGAGTGATGTAGATCCCAACCTATACTTGTTTTTGGTTGGATTTGAGCCCCTCGTTTTGATGTTGTATGTGGAAAATCTCTTTCTGACAAGAGAAAAGAGACTAATTGTAGGTTGCAATTGAAATCTAGCATCAAAAATTGAGATGAAGGATATTGGGTCGATGCATTAATTTCTAGGACTTGAGTTTTAGAAATTGGAAGACCCCATACACTACAGGCAGTTGATTAGCTCATTAATGTATTCAATCAACACTCGACTAAAAAAAAAACTTTGTTATTAATACCCTGTGCCAGTTCATGATGGAGCTAAAGGAGGTTTATTGGGTTGCAACAAAGCACATGATTAGATATTTTTAGGCAACGATAGGATATGGATTGCAACACCTTGGTGGAGATGGTATGAGGTTGCAAGGGTACTTAGAACCAAACTCAACAAGAAGTAATACATATCAAAATAAAACCTATGGATGTTGCTTTAGTTCAAGGTAAATAGTCATTTATTAGTTCAATAGGAAGAATGCCTCAGTAACATTGAGTTCAAATGAGGTAAAGTACATGGCGACCAATCTAGCTAATTGTCAATCCATTTGGATCTGCAAGCTACTCACGGGATTGCTTGGTCATAATATTTAGCCGAAAATGATTCATTTTGATAACCATATTTTTATCAAACTCTCAAAGAATCCAAATTTTCATGATAGGTAAAATTAAATTGATATCAAATACCACTTCATCAGAGACTGGATGTTAAGAGGAGCATTCAAGCTCCTATATATTTCTATATAGGAGTAGTTGGAAGAAATTTTCACCAAGCCCTTGGTGAAGGGAAAGTATGTCTAGTATTGAGACAAGCTATAAGTGGTGGAGAATACCTTCCTTGCTAAGAGGGAGTGCTAGTATTTGTAGCTCAAACAGGTATTTCCATGAGGGTGTCTAATAATGTAAATCGTCATTAAAAGTATCCTACGTTTTTTCAGTAGGTCACCTAATTAATTAAGTGAACGTTATTTTATTAAAGTGGTTTTTACTTATTAAAGTGACTAAAGTGGGTCACTTAATAATGTAGAAAATACACATATATTCAACTAATATTATAATATGCAAAAACAAAATACTTGAATCTATTCTACAACTTGCGAAAACCAATTATGATCACACAATCACATGAAAAAGAAAGAGAAATAATTTCAATCACACAACACAAAGATATATCTGGGGAAAGCCTCAGCTAGAAACCCCACTATATGTATATTTAACTAAGTCAAGAATATGAAACAATACAATGTTATTTCCCTTCCTTAGAAACCTATGCACTATATATCATTGTCTCACACTGATCCTGGCAAGTTTGGTCCAATACTTAAAAAAAAATTGCACCTAACTAACCAGCCCGACTTACGCATTCCTAAGGGAATTGAGCCCCTATTAAATAGGAAATTTCCACTAATTGACTGTGAAATGCATCCAAGGCGTCCTACTGACTTCATGCATTCCCTATAAAATTTTCTAATAGTACGACCAGTAGTCTTCTTCCCTTTAACTCCAATATCAACTGGTTTACTCTTAGAACTGACATGTAATAGCTATTTATAGTGAATTATCAGTTATCTGATTGATCACTGCATGTGAATTAAATTAGATTTAATTCACAGGACCTATCACTAGCTCATCCATCTGTTAAAACTAGTTAAACTAATTTTAACTCAAATAATTAAGTTAAATAATTACAACTCAAAATAAACTGCAACTGGACCCCATAAAACTTAGATTGAACTCTACATGCCTCCAGTTTGACCCTCAAATTGAATTGAATTCACTAACTAAGTCTTCCTAACTTATTTAACTCATACAAGTTGTCATGTGATGTGGAATTACAATTTCCTTCTAATTTAATTAAGGGAAAATTAAATTAGAAGCATCTTCTTGTTGCCATTTTCAACCCCCCCTCTCAACAAGAAAGGAATTCAACTCTATCCTGATCCGGTACCTTTGGAATGTTATGCATGCAAAACTTCTCTCTAGGCTATAACTTCTAAAACTGAAAAAAAAACATCCAAACTTAATCAGTATGACGCATCTATCACCAAATTCTCTGACTGCTACTAGCTACTGCAATATCTACTGAAAACTCTGCACTATTGATGACTTTGCACTATGCCATTTGCACTGCTGCCAACTCTGCTTTGTGCTCCCCAATATCTGGCTATTGCTAATCTTTGAATCTGTCATTCTAATATCTGACTACATCAATCATTAGTGATCCATCCTACTGTTGTGTATAGTGGGCTCCCATAGCAAGGTAATGATACATGAGACAAAATATGTCAATGGACCCTACCTTAATTTATGCACTCTTGGGACTATTGCTTCACATCACCCCACCTCTCACCTAGAGGTATGGCTGCATGTGCTCTGGGCTTCCCTCTTGGCTTGAAATTCCCCCCTACTAGAGGTCTCTTCTTGAGTGGATGCCTCCACTCAGTCTCCTCTCTGCTTCTCTAATTGTTGTTTCTCCACAACTTTATGAGGCTGCATTTTGAGAGGTAATTCATTCTCCCTATTAACTACCAATCCTCTAACCTTTGCCTTTATCCTCAAGGATTTACGTGCATCTTTGACCTTGAGAGCATATAGGTTCTTGACTCGCACACCTATATGTTTCACTTGTCCTGTGGAGATGTGTCTAAAGAAAACCTTTCCTTTTCTAAATATTGCATCATAAAAATGTTCTTCCAATACTGTGATGAAAACATGATTCTTCTTTAGTCCTGGAACAAACAATACATTTGTGAGTCTGAGAGGGGAGTCAGAGTCCCTCTAAAAGTTAAAAATACCAATATTGGTCACTCTATACCTCCCTTTGATCTCCAAGTTCGATGTTTTTCTTGAGGTCTTTCTCCTCCAAGTCACTGAAGAGATATTTATTCCTCGTCATATGGAATGAGGCACCATTGTCGAGATACCACATGCATTTCATTACAGCGTTGGCCATGCATGCAATGAGAGTAAAATCAAGCTCAAACTATGAAGTTAGAGCTTCAACTGCTTCTCCTACTGCAAGCTCCTTCTTGCATGCCTTATATGGACATTTCGTGGCCTAGTGCCCGTACTCGTGACAATGAAAACACTTAATGTTGGACAACTATTTCTTCTTTCCCTCTTCACCTTGGGACTTATTTCCCTTAGATTTCTTTCCCTTTTTGACTAATGCAAATAGAGGTCCCATCTTTGGTGTTCTGCCTTATCTCTTCTTGCCAATTCAGAACAAAATCACTCCCACTCTGGTAACTTCTACCTCATATTTATCGAATCTTGGTAGTTTTTCCAGCTCTTAGGAAGGCCTATAAGTTCTAGGCTCACCAAATCATCCTGGGAAACTATCACACCAACACTTACAAGCTCATCTCGACATTGAGTGAACTTCATCAAGTATTTTGGTATCATCTCGCCTTCCTCCATCTTGATTTTTCTAAGCTTATACTTCAGCTCCAACTTCCTGTGGTCGCTAATTTTCTAAAACAAAATGGTTAAGGCCTTCCACATAGAACATGGAGTTTCCTTTCCATGTAGGTTCGATACAATATTATCTCGAACTCCTTCTAACATAATCATGCTCACCTTTGCTACATTATTCTTCCATGCATCAAGATTTTAAGCATCTATTGTTGCGGCCTTGGGAATATCACTATTTATGAATTAATTCAGTCCATTTTCCTCCAAAAATACCTCCATATTTTCCTTCCATGCTATATAATTAGAACTAACCTCAAGGGCATATTCGAGTCTCAATCCACAGAAAGACATCCTGATATGTTGTTGGTCTTGAAGAATAAATCTACAAATTCGATTCACCTGTTCTAAAAAAATTCTATTTCTTCTCTTCTATAATGATTCCTTATACGATACCATGTAGAGAATACAAATAGATTCAACTGATCTTGTATTATGCTAAAAAAAAACACTTGAATCTATTATAAAAATTATGGAAACCAATTACAATCACATAATCACATGAACATGAAAGAGAGAATTTCAATCACACAACACAAAGATGTATTTGGAGAAAGACTTAGCTAAAAACCATGCTGTATGTATATTTCATTAAGTCAATAATATGAAACAATACAATGATATTTCCCTTCTTGAGAAACCTATGCACTATCTATGATTGTCTCACACTGATCTTGGCAAGTTTGGTTCAATACTTAACCAAAAACTTGTACCTGAATGACAAACCTGGATTATGTATTCGTGAGGGAATTGAGACACCTATTAAATTCCCAATAATTGAACATGCAATACATCCAAGGCGTATTGTTGACCTCATGCATGACCTGTACAATTTTATAATAGTACAATTGGTAGTCTTCTTCCCTTTAACTCCAATCTCAACTAAGTCACTCTTAGAACTGACATGAAATGAATATTTATAGAGAACTATCATTTATCTGATTGATCGCTGCATGCAAATTAAATCATATTTAGTTCACTAGACCTCTCACTAGCTCAGCCATCAGTTAGAACTAGTTAAACTGATTTTAACTCAAATAATTAAGTTAAACAATTACAACTCAAAATAAACTACAACTGGACCCCTTAAAACTTAGAGTGATCTCTACATGCCTCTAGTTTGACCCTAAAATCAAAATGACTGAGCTAACTAAGTTTTGTTGTCTTATTTAACTCATACAAGTTGTCATGTGATGTGGAATTACAATTTCCTTATAATTTAATTAAGGGAAAATTACATTAGAAGCCTCTTCTTATTGCCATTTTCAACAAATAAATTAATTAGAAGAGAGCTACTGATCTCAATCATTGAATATTAAGTTTTTGGCTCATGTAAAAGTTACAAAAGAAAGAAAGGGAAAATGAAAAAGGAACATAGAGCATTGATTTAACAAGCCACGTGAGTGAAGGAGAAAATCAAAGATCTAATTTCAGCCATTGGCGAGGATTTTAACAATATTTCAGTAAGGAGAAGGCAACTAGTCTTTAGGTGGGAGAGGCAGTCAGTCAAAAACAAGAAAAAGAGCAGCCATACAACCCAATAGAGAAGGTGGTACCATTATCCATATGAATTATGTACCATCTTATGGATTTAGTATGGATTTGAAGGAAAGTTGCCTCCATTTTTGTGCCAACCATAATTTTCAGGTTTGTTGTTCAATTGAATAATTTCCTAGAGCCATTTTTCACTGTAAGATAGATGTTGTAAGTTAGAAAGGTAATTTTGAATGATGATATAATATAGAATGGGATAAATACTTGTGTGTTGTATGGGACTGATTTTCTCGGTTTATGTTGAATGAAAAATTTAATATTACCTGCAAGTAGCTAGATCTGATCTGTTTGCTTAGATAGTTTGTTTTAAGACACTTTAACACGTAAATCATAATTCATTTAAACCATTATCCAAGTATAGTATAGAGTGTTATAGATGCAACAATTTGGGACATGTGGCACGAGACTGTCTTAAAAGATCAAGAAAAGGGTTTTGGAAGAGAAAATGGGAAGAACTACAAAAAAAAATGTGGACTAGTTATGTATGCTTCAGACACGAAAATTTAATGGTTCGTTGATAGTGGGTGCTCTAGACACATGACCGAAGATCAAAATAAATTTATTAATCTAAAAGAAGAAAAAGGAGGAATTGGGTCTTTTGGAGAAAATGGATCCACAAGAATCACTGAAAGAGGTGTTGTAAGCCATGAAAATGGTAAGACTAAAGCACAAAATTTTTTGTACGATGAAGGACTCAAACATAATCTTTTAACTGTCATCCAAATGTGCAATCAAAGTTATGATCTCACTTTTCCTGCTGAAGATTGTGAAATAACGAAGAAAATTTTGGAAATATTAGTGGGAAGAGTGATAAGACCTTTAGGAAATGTATATATTATTGGTGAAATTCAAGGAGATAAATTCTACATTGGACATATTGCTACAAAATCTAGCAGGGTTTGGATAGGGGTACACTATGAAAATAATACTAGGCCAATTGAAAAAAATGGGCCCACTATCACCATAGCCAAAACATCCTTCTCTTTATGTATTTTCACCAATAGTAAGAGTCTCAGTATATGTATAAGTCACCTAATGGATATTATATGGTGTGAGGTATGAGGTGACATAATGAGGCTCCAAGAGGAGGAAATTAACTTCCTTTAGAGAGAACTAGGGTAGACAACAAAAGAAATAGTGTGATTTTTTAATAGGATAATAATTGGGGTGGTTGAAGGTCAAGGTGTCGAAAAAAGGTTTCTCACAGTGTTTTCCAACAAGGCCAAGGCACATGAAACCCTTAAGAAACCCCCAAGTTGAAGCTAAAATCAAACTAGTTACCCTAGGGAAAAAAACTATGGCAAGAGAAATTATGGATGAAAATAAATGGACCGCCCAACAAAATGAGTGATTTTATGGAAATCACTAGCCTCTTGATGTTCAGACTCTCCAACACCAAAAATCTCTCCTCCCTAGGAATTCACACCAAGCCCTAGATTGCCTGCTTGGCCTTTAAGGGGGTGAATTAGGGAAAGAGAAGAAAAGAGATAAATTTATGGATAAAATTTGAATTGATCACCATTTAAGCATGGTTAATTCCTAGCCCCAAGTTGTATAGAGTCTATGGATATTTATGGTTAGCTAATCCTTGCAAAGGAGTAAGAATATTTTGATGCCTTGGGATCAAAACCCTAACTATTATCTTCATGAGGGATCAAAGGAAATTTTGAAAGATACAACATGAGTTCCCAAGGGGAATACTATTCGGATGTTATATAATTATTCATGCATGAAATAATGATATCTATCTTATATACAATTTATTTTTAATAACTCAAGGCGTAATAGGAAAACCCTAGATTACTAATATATTATATACATTAAACATAAATAAAAATATATCAAATACAAGGCTCACTTACAATATAACATGCATGGAATAATCCATCATTGATCCATGATAAATTCTCCAAAGACAAAGAATTAGCTACAATAAAAAGTTTGTTCCATAAGTCACATCTCTTCCACTAAAAAGAAGGCTGGAATTCTCCAAAGAGAGGCTAAAATATCCACGTGATGATGATTAGAATGAAATGAGTCCTTTCCTATACTTATATGAGGAGGTGCAATTTCTAATTAGCCTAAAATCCTCTAAATCCCAAGTAAAATTATAATGATGAATTGTATCACAATCCAACCCACTAGACAAAACGTAAAACCAAGTGGAATTCCCACATTTGTGAGGTGAAATATTGATGTCATCTATGAATTGAGATTTATTGCGCCGAGAGGCGCAATCTACAGCCCAGTATGACCCTGATGTCGGGTATGTCATGTTCTCAAAAAATAATAAATTTTCCAGTATGACCCCGATGTCGGGTATGTCACGTACTCAAAAAATAATAAATTTTAATTTTTCTAATGTTGGCCAAAGCATTAACCTAATCTTGAATTTTATATAACTTGAATATTTAGAATATATATAAATTTTTTAACTTATTAATGGGCTGAGATTAAGCAAGCTTGAGCCAGAGGAGTTCTGGGATGGGTGACCTCCCAGGAAGTCCTGGTTATCGGGTGCAAGCCCCGGAAGTGAAGATTGACGGTATGTGATTCACTTCACTAGTTTTAATCCCACTTATTCACCCCTGTGAGCATCACCCGATGCAATGAGTGCTAAGTGGACTATTCAAAAATCATGAGAAATTAATCAGTTATGATGACCTCTCATGGAAATGGTCATAGATGAATGACTAAATTAACGCAGTTGAATGATAACTAATATAATGCACTACGAAAACCCCTCATACTTAAAATACTAAGAGTAAAGGGATCTCTTCTTGAATGGTTCATGAGGCACAATAGTTGCTAAGGTTTTGCAAATGGGGTAGAAAGCTAAGTGGGCTTGATTGTGGGGAAAACTCCACAGTTAAGCATGCTTGAGCTAGAGGAGTTCTAGGATGGGTGACCTCCCGGGAAGTCCTGGTTACTGGGTGCAAGCCCCGGAAGTGATGATTGACGCTATGTGATTCATTTCACTAGTTTCAATCCCACTTCTTCACCCCTGTGAGCATCACCTGATGCAATGAGTGCTAAGTGGACTATTCAAAAATCATGAGAAATTAGTCATTTATGACTACCTCTCATGGAAATGGTCATAGATGAATGACTACTAGGTGGACTATTCAAAAATCATGAGAACTTAGTCAGTTATGACTGCCTCTCATGGAAATGGTCATAGATGAATGACTAAATTAACACAGTTGAATCCCAAAAAATGATAACTAATATTAAAATACAACTATGTATTATTTATATAATTTGAATGGATAGTAAATTATATACGTGAATTTGAATGGATCATAAATTTACCTTTAACAAAAAAATTTACCACATTGAATTTCCAAATTAAGTAAAATTTTATACATATTTACTCCTTACTAAAGTCAATACCATTTCCTAAATCAAAGGAAAAGAGTTAATTCAACGCAAACAATCAAAATAAAAAATCTTTTAATATTTCTTTTAATTAAATATTTGTAAATGAATCTTTAAAAAGAAAACCGATATTCTATGGATAAATTAAAATATTTAAACATGAGGTATGGTAAATAAATAAAACCTATTTTTATAATTACTCTAGAGTTATGGTAAATAAATAAAAATATATATAAACTAGATGTATGGTAAATAAATAAAAATTATTTTTATATTTACTCCATAAACCTTTTTATATTTTAAAAAACTTAAAAAGGAGGTTTTATTTAGATGAAGCCTGTGGGACGAATACTATGGGACAAATTAATATTGATACCATGGGTCAAATACCATATTAATAAAGTATGGTAAATAAATAAATATAAAAGAGGTATAAAGAGGTATGATAAATAAATAAATAAAAAATAGGTATAAAGAGGTATGGTAAATAAATAGATATAAAAGGGGTATAAAGAGGTAAGGTAAATAAATAACAATATATCATATAAGTTTATAAATAAAAATTTAATTATATAACAAGCCTATGGGAAAAATACCATAGTAAATAAAATAGGTATGGTAAATAAATAAAAATATAAATAAATCAGAGGTATAGTAAGTAAATAAAACCTCTTTTCATATTTACTCCATAATGTGCTTTATATTTACGGATATTTATGTTCATTAGTTTACATAACTAAGAAGAAATAGAGAGAGAGAGAGAAGTGGGGAGAGATGGAGAGAGAGTGTGTATGTTTAGGGGTGAGATAAACAGACAAAGTAAGATGTATGGAAAGAAGGGGGGAGAGAATAAGAGAGAAGGAGAGAGGGAGGGATATAGTAATGTAGTTGGAGAGAGAGAGGGGCAGAAAGAGAGAGAGAAAGAAAGGGAGATGGGGGAAGAGAGAGCAAGAGAGAGAGAGAGAGAGAGAGAGAGAGAGAGAGAGATGGAGGAAGAGAGAGGATTGGAGGGAAAAGAGAGAGGGAGGTAGGAGAGAAAGGGAGAGAGAGGAAGGATGAGAGAGAGGAGGAGAGTGATGGGGGAAGAGAGAGTATTGGAGGGGAGAGAGAGAGAAAGAGATCAAGGAAGAGAGAGGGAGTTAGGTTAGGAGAGAGAGAGATCAGGGAAGAGAGATGGAGTTAAGTGAGAGAGAGAGGGAGAGAGAGAGAGAGATCAGGGAAGAGAGATGGAGTTAAGTGAGAGAGAGAGGGAGAGAGAGAGAAAGAGGAGGAGGAGGAGGAGAGAGGGATCGATAGAGAGATGGAGTTGGAGGGGGAGAGATGTAAAAAATAAGAAATATAGACAATGAGAAGTGGAGAGAGAGGAGTGACAAGGGAGATACAGAGAGAGAGCATGTATGTTTGGGGCTGAGATAAAGAGACAAATAAGGAGAGATGGAGATAATGGGAGGAGAAGGAGATATAAGGAGAGAGGGAGGGATATAGTAACATAGTTGGTGGGTGAAGAGAGAGAGAGATAGAGAGAGATAGAGAGAGAGAGAGAGGGAGAGAGAGATGGGAGAGAAAGGGAAAGAGAGGAAGGAAGAGAGAGGATGTGAGACAGTGGAGAGAGGGAGAGAAAGAGAGATGGACTTGGAAGGGGAGCAAGAGGGAGGTAAGAAGAAAGAAATAGAGAGAGAAAGGTGGAGAGAGAGAGAGAGAGAGTGAGTGATAAGGAATATAGAGAGAGAGAGGGAGAGAGGACAAAAGGAGGAAAGAGAGATATTAGTGGGGGAGAGGGAGAGAAGGGGAATATAGATATATAGATGGAAGGTGAAGAGAGGGAAGAAGAGAGATATGGGGAGAGGAGGGGATTGAAAAAGAGATTCATATATATGGAGTGCGAGAGTGTGTGTTTTAGGGGGGTGAGATAGAGAGACAGGAAAGAAGAGATGGAGGGGGATATAGATATGGATGGAGGGTGGAGGGAGGGAAGAATATTTCTCACACTCGATGGATTGATATAAGTGGATATGGTGATTTATAATCCTATTTAATTATTTGCAATATATGCATCGATTTTAGTCTAGATATTTATTTGTAATGATATTTGATTACTTGCACTAGATGCATTGATTTCAGTGTAGGTGGTGATTTCTAATACAATTTGATTGCTTACACTGAATTTGTTGATTTCAATTTAGATGTAAAATTATAATTATATTCGATTACTTGCACTAGATGAATTGATTTCAATGTAGGTGATTTCTAATCCTATTTTATTGTTTGCACTAAATGCATTGATTTTAGTGTAGATGGCGATTTCTAATCCTATTTTATTTCTTTGAGTAAATGCATTGATTTCAGTGTAGATGTTAGTTTCTAGAGAGAGAGAGAGTGAGTGATAAGGAAGATGGAGAGAGAGGGAGAGAGTACAAAAGGAGGAAAGAGAGATATTAGCAGGGGAGAGGGAGAGAAGGGGAAGATAGAGATATAGATGGAAGGTGAAGAGAGGGAAGAAGAGAGAGATGGGGAGAGGGAGTGATTGACAAAGATATTGATATATATGGAGTGTGAGAGCGTGTGTGTTTAGGGGGGTGAGATAGAGAGACAAAAAAGAATAGATGGAGGGGGATATAGATATGGATGGAGGGTGGAGAGAGGGAGGAATATTTCTCACACTAGATGGATTGATATAAGTGGAGATGGTGATTTCTAATCCTATTTGATTATTTGCACTAGATGTATCGATTTTAGTGTAGATATTTATTTCTAAATATATTTGATTAGTTGCAGTAGATGCATTGATTTTAGTGTAGGTGGTGATTTCTAATACAATTTGATTGCTTGCACTGAATGTGTTGATTTCAATTTAGATGTCGATTTATAATTATATTTGATTACTTGCACTAGATGAATTGATTTCAATGTAGATGATTTCTAATCATATTTGATTGTTTGCACTAAATGCATTGATTTCAGTGTAGATGGTGATTTCTAATCCTATTTGATTTCTTTGAGTGAATGCATTGATTTTAGTGTAGATG
This sequence comes from Pinus albicaulis, assembly GCA_034641835.2. NCBI lineage: Eukaryota > Viridiplantae > Streptophyta > Pinopsida > Pinales > Pinaceae > Pinus > Pinus albicaulis. The sequence goes on from CM076573.1 coordinate 497,567,326, forward strand.
TTGGTTTCTAGAGAGAGAGAGTGAGTGATAAGGAAGATGGAGAGAGAGAGAGAGAGAGAGAGGAAAAAAGGAGGAAAGAGATATATTAGCAGGGGAGAGGGAGAGAAGGGGAAGATAGATATATAGATGGAAGGTGAAGAGAGGGAAGAAGAGAGAGATGGGGAGAGGGGGTGATTGACAAAGAGAATAATATATATGGAGTGCGAGAGTGTGTGTGTTTAGGGGGGTGAGATAGATAGACAAAAAACAAGAGATGGAGGGGGATATAGATATGGATGGAGGGTGGAGAGAGGGAAGAATATTTATTGCACTAGATGGATTTATTTAAGTGGAGATGGTGATTTATAATCCCATTTGATTATTTGCACTAGATGCATCGATTTTAGTGTATATATTTATTTCTAATGATATTTGATTACATGCACTAGATGAATTGATTTCAGTGTAGGTGGTGATTTCTAATACTGTATGATTGTTTGCACTAGATGTGTTGATTTCAATTTAGACATCGATTTATAATTATATTTTATTGCTTACACTATATGAATTGATTTCAATGTAGATTATTGCTAATCCTACTTGATTTTTTTCACTAAATGAATTGATTTCAGTGTAGATGGCGATTTCTAATCCTATTTGATTTCTTTGAGTAAATGCATTGATTTCAGTAGAGATGTTGGTTTCTAATCTTATTTGATTACTTGCATTAGGTGCATTTATTTCAATGCAGAAGTTATTTTCTAATCTTATTTGATTTCTTGCATTAAATGCATTGATTTCAATGTATATGTTGATTTATGATTTGATGTAATTGGATATATGACGGTACATTAATTTTAAAGTGATTGGATTAACAATATGCATTAATTTTAGTATAAGCACAAAAAGTTATTGACAATGTCCATTGATTTTTGTGTTGTAGTAATTTAACATATTAATATTGGAGAGAAAGAGAGACAAGGTATCATGTTTACTACAACAAATTGAGCTAAAGATTTAAATGGTTTATGATTTAACTTATCTTTTTCATATAATCGATATGAAAAGATAACAAAACTAACAAGGGTTGAAATGAGAATAGTAGAAGAAAATAGTTTTAGATTGATCATAATGAAGACTATTTGTAACATGAATACATTCTTATTATTCACATTTTCTATCTTTCAACACTATTATTGTCACTTTGCATTCAAAAAAAAATATTTCATCATTTTTCATCATTATATTTATTAACAATATTTATCATCTCAACGAACTGAGGTAACTAAGAAAATTTAAAATTAAAATGACCAAGTTAATCTCAGAAATATTTAGCATATTTAAAATGATTATATTAATATTTTATATATTTACATATTATTGATAAAATTAATCATATCTTTGATAGATTTTCCTTGGCAGCACACGACTGAAACCATCCTAGATCCATCTTAACTTTGGATCTATCAAGTGCCGAGAGGGATCAAATCTCTCGAGGTGCAAACCTTTCCTCAAGTTTTGCACTCAAAAAGAGGTTTGCACCTCGAGAGATTTGATCCCTCTCGGCGCTTGATAGATCTAGAGTTAAGATGGATCTAGGCTTGTTTAGCATGTGTTGAGGTTGAAGGATTGCATAAAAGGTGTATAACCCTATAAAAATATCGATGAGAGTGTTGTCCCTCTAATCTTTATCAAAATCCCTCTGTGGTCCCCAAAATTCATCTTGGGACACCAACAGTGGTTTCCTCTGTCTCTAACAAGTCAAAGTGCACATCTATGCTCCAATATTGAGGTATTTCCAGGTGCTATTATCCCTCCCATGTCTTAGAAGGTGAAACCATCCTCATCTTGGATTTAAATCAGTAGCCACATCTCTAAGAGTGTTAAGGATGGTGATGGGAATTCTGGTCGAGGTGTATCGCCTTGAAGAATCAAAAAATAATGCACCATTTAGAAAAACATCTTGGGTTTCAGATGTATCCAGGGGTGTAAATGTTGTGCTTTTCTTCTTAGAGATCCAGGGCTCTTAATGCTTCACATGTGGGTGCCAATATTCTCCTCAAATGCCTCAGGTACTTGTTGGTAAGATGCTTGAGACCTAGGTTGTTGAACCACTTGAAAATCAAAACATAAATTATAGTGAAAGCAACTAGTCATTAGGTACAATAATAATTTTTGCATCTAAGTGAACCAAGCTTGAAAGTAGACGAATATTTAACACTTCAAACAAGATTTCCATTCTAGAATTAGGACCTTGAACTCACAATGGTGTTACCTACCTGTTATCCTTGATAACAACAAGGTTTGTCTAGGTTGGTCTTAGGTAAGTTAGGTTGGGTCATTTGGATGAAAATAAGGTCATGAAGTTCATTAAATTTCAAAAAACTGTACATAGTTTAAGGGGTCTTAATAGTCATTGGTCATGCAATAAAGGTCTTATCAAGGTAAATTAAAAAAAAAATCTGATTGCATGGGTAATTAAGGTAATTCTGTGACATTTGAAAATATTTTTTTTTTGAATTCCACAACGTAGTTAGTGTAAAACAGTCAAATTTTGCTACGGAAGTGCCTAAAAGTTATGTAGTGAATTTTCCATCTTGAGTACTGGAAATGCTATGAAATCTAATTTTTCTGCTAACGGTGGGAAAGGTTGTGTCTTGTCATGATTTCATTGGTTAGTGCAGACTTTGTCATCATGGTACTATTTTGTTATGTGTCATCATATGTCATGTGCATGCGTGGTAATCATTATTCCTCACATCATTTTGTTTTTCCCACTCATTTCCTTTTTCCTAATTTAGTAGGATCCCTAATTCAAAAAGTAGCACCTCACCTTCATCCTTATAAGATGTTTGAACACTTTTTCTAGCAGTCTAAAGTCTTGAATTATGTCTTGTAGTTATCTTAGGCTAAATGTTACCAGTGTCAAGAGAGCTACATGTTGTCTCAAAAGAATTCCGCAGATGTCAAAGAAGGAGCTGATCAACATTGTGTTTGAAAGTCTGGCTTCACATAAAAATGAAAACAAGGGTGGCATTATGGTCAGATATGAGCCCATGGATATGAGGCTAATTGCAGAAGACCCCAAATTCTCACAAAATTTTTCCAATATAGGTTGCATGCTTTTCTGCTAGAAACTGCAAGGGTATCTTGCACAGGTGTCTAATGATTTTGCTATAAGTTTAATTGGTACAAGTTCAAAGGTGGGAATCCTCAATTTTGTTGTGTCTCCTGAAACAATTGCACAGAAAATCGAGATTGCAAGGTGTTGGGTATGTGTTATATTCTTTCCACGACTAGCCCCACGCATTGTACGTTGCGCCAGGTGCAGTAGGGGGGTCACAGGGGGGGCGACAGGGCCCTGAAAAATTTTTTTTTGGTGTGCAGACCCACTCATAAGTAGACCCACCCATGTTTTGTGCATTAGTTTGCACATTGTTTTTGGGTACGATGGTTTTCAGCCCCTAGTATTTTGTAGATCCGGTCAAGGAAACTATGGTTATGTTCTAATCCAAGGTTAATGGATTGGGGTTTATTTATGCTTCGACATGTATACATATGTGTTGTAACACTAAAAGAAATATAAGGAAAAATCAAGCTGGTCGTCCCGATTTGGGATCCAGGGGAAAATCTCTGTGTTTATCTGTTTTATGTTTTATGCTTTCGCTATTGTTTATTTTCTATTATAAGGTTCATGTGTAGATAATTTCTGTTCAGGATTAAAACCTACATTTGGTATCAGAGTTGTTTCGGCTTCAAGGGGACGCCTTTGCTGCTGAGGTTTTTTTGCTCGGGCCTGAGGTAGACCCTGTTCAGTGGGAGATTTGTGGGATCGATTCTTGTGGTGAAAGAAGATGGCGAGCAGCAGAAAGATAGAGATCGAGAAATTTAAGGGTCAGAGTTTTGAGTTGTGGAAGCTCAAGATGGAGGATCTGCTGGTGGATAAAGATCAGTGGATCATGGTAGATCCAGGTACTAAACCAATGGCAATGTCAGATGAAGACTGAAGAATGATCGAAGGATAAGAGCACAACATGTTTGTGTCTCAGATCGTATTATTGAATGTATCCGAGGAAGCTTTGCTACGACACAAAGAATTTGAAGGGAAAAACTTGGACTTTGTAACACTCCAAAGTCTTCGGTGAATAAGCTGTTCCCTCAGGGAAAAGCCGTATAACCCTGAGATGAAGGTGATGGAGACTCGATGATGAGCATATGAACGCCTTCACATCAAGTCATCTATCATTTGTTGATATTAAAATCTTGATGAAGATAAGTGCATCGCTTTGGTTAGGTTCTCTAATGATCAGGGACAGCCAAGCTTATTGCAATAGGTAGCAATACAACTACCTTGAATTTTGATGACATTGTCTCAGCCTTGCTGTCGGAGGAAATGAGACTAAGAAATATGGAGGGTCAAAATGGAGATGCCTTATCTGTATGACGAAGGTCCCAAAATAGAAACAAGAATAAGGTTTCGAGTGGGAGATCTAAATCTAGAGGGAGATCTAAATCTCCTGGAAAGTTTGTAAAGGTATGTTGGAAATGCGGAAAGGAAGGGCACTACAAAAAGGACTGCAGATCTAAAGCTCCTGAGAAAGGAAAGGGATCTGATGATGCTCCTTCTGCAGAGGCAAAAACCACCTTGGATGAAGGTGGGGATGTGTATTTGGCTTCTTCTTCAAATACACATATAGATCATGAGTCATGGTTGATTGACTCGGGTGCATCCTTTCACTTCACACCCCATAGGGAGTGGTTCTACGAGTATGAGAAATATGATGGCAGCGATGTATTCCTAGGGGATGATAGGAAGGCCAGAATCGTCGGACGTGGAAAAGTCAAGCTGAAGCTAAAAGGTGGAAGGATTAGAACACTTCTTGGTGTTTTGTATATTCCTGCATTGGCTAGAAATCTGATTTCTGTAAGCAAGATGGATGATGCAGGTGTAAAAACAGTGTTCGAGAAAGATGCCTGCAAGATGGTTCGGGGAGCACTAGTATTAATGTGGGGAGTTCAGATTGGAACTTTGTACAAGCTACAAGGTAGCACTGTTATTGATGGGTGTAACAGTCCCGTGGTTCCTGAAAGTGGAGCGAAAAGCCTAGCTGTCTTCGGATAAAAGACCATGCTATGGCATCAAAGGCTTGGACATATTGGAGAGAAGGGCCTTCGGATACTACATAGAAATGGTATGGTAGAAGGTATGTCTAACTTCTCTCTGGATTTCAATTTCTGTGAACATTGTGTATATGGGAAGCAGAATCGAGTGAGTTTTCCTTCTAGTGCTAAGAGGGCGAACAAGATATTAGAACTTGTGCACAATGATGTGTTTTGACCTGTGTCAGTTCCATCACTAGGAAATTCTGTGTACTATGTTTCATTCATAGATGACTTCTCAAGGAATACATGGATATATTTATTGAGGAAGAAATCTGAAGTATTTGACAAATTTAAAGAATTTAAGGCTCTGGTGGAAAACCAGACGGAGAAGAAGATAAAGGCGCTGAGGATAGGTAATGGTGGGGAGTTCTGCAAGAAGAAATTTGAAGAGTTCCGTAAGAAGTGTGGTATAGCAAGGCAGAAGACTACTCCATACACACCTCAGCAAAATGGAGTTGCAGAAAGAATGAATAGAACACCGATGGAAAAGGAAAGAAGCATGCTCAGTGGTATCGGGTTGGGACAAGAATTCTGGGCAGAGGCAGTGGAGACTGCATGTTACTTAGTTAACAGATCACCTTCATCAACGTTGGAAGATAAGACTCCACATGAGGTATGGACTGGTAAGAAACCCTCTCTTTCACATCTAAGGATATTTGGATGTGTTGCATATGTACATGTTCCAAAGGAGAAAAGGACCAAGTTGGATAATAAATCTGAAAGGTGCATCTTTATTGGGTATAAGGATGGTTTAAAGGGTTACAAGATTTGGAACCTGGAAACAAGGAAGGTTGTGTACAGCCGAGATGTGGTGATTAGAGAGGTGAAAGATGTTGTTAAACATGAATTCATACCAAAGGAACCTGAGAAGATATAGTTTGAGCTAAAGGAGTATGTATCAGACTCTACAACAGAAGAAGATTCAGAAGAAGAAGATTCAGAAGAGGAAGAGCCACAAACCCCAGCTTTGAGAATATCAGTTCGGGAAAGAAGGCAACAAGAAAGGTATAGTCCATCTACTTTCTGTTTAGGTTTTGCCTTAACTATAACTAATGATGATCCCAGAACTGTCAGGGAGGCAGTAGATTCAGAGGATGGAAAACTCTGGAAGGAGGCCATGGTTGATGAAATGGAATCCTTGCACAAAAATGAGGCATGGGATCTAGTGGAGTTGCTGGCTAGAAGGAATCCCATCAGGAGAAAATGGGTGTTTAAGAAGAAGATGAATGTATAAGGCAAGTTGGAGAAATAAAAAAGCTCGGTTGGTAGCAAAAGGTTATTCCCAGGTGTCGGGAATTGATTTTGGTGATATTTTTTCTCCTGTTGCCAAAGTTACTTCTATTAGATTAATTTTATCTGTTGCTGCTGCATTTGATTTTGAGATAGAACAGATGGATGTGAAGACACCATTTCTTCATGGGGATATAGAAGAGGAGATCTACATGAAGAAACCTGAAGGCTTTATGGTGAAGGGTAAGAAATAACTGGTATGCAGGTTGAAGAAGTCTCTGTATGGGTTAAAACAGTCACCAAGGATGTGGTATCAGAAATTTGATACCTATATACGAGGACTTGGATTCACTAGAAGCAAGGAGGATCACTATGTTTATTTTAAATTAATTGGTGACCGTGTTATTTATTTGGTCTTGTATGTGGATGATATGTTTTTGATTGGAAATGACAAAGAAATTATCCAAGATTTGAAGACCCAACTGTCTCTAAATTCGACATGAAGGATCTTGGTGCTGCAAACTATATTTTGGGCATGGAAATTAAGAGAGATCAGGCAAAGAGGAAGCTCTGGTTAAACCAGAGGAAGTATGTCGAGACTATATTGCAGAGGTTCAATATGCAGGATAGTAAATTGGTGAAAGTTCCTATTCCTGTAGGTGTAAAGTTGTTTGCTAAACAGTGTCCCAAGACACAAGAAGAAGAGGAGGATATGTCCTGTGTTCCATATGCAAGTATAGTGGGTAGCCTGATGTATGCAATGGTTTGTACTAGACCAGACATTGTACATGCAGTGGGAGTATTGAGCAGGTTTATGTCAAACCCAGGGAAGGAGCATTGGACAGCAGTGAAGCAGGTTTTTAGATATTTACGTGGCATTAGTGATTATGGTTTGTGCTACCAGGCAAGACCAACATTGGAAGGAATGTTGGACATTTTTGGTTTTGTTGATGTAGACTAGGCTAGAGATCTGGACCAAAGAAGATCTACAAGTGGGTATGTGTTTAGCCTATTTGGAGGTGCAGTCAGTTGGATGAGTAAAAGACAGTCTGTAGTGGCGCTTTCAACTACAAAGGCAGAATACATAGCAGCCACTCATGCAAGCAAGGAAGCAGTTTGGTTGCAGAGATTCTGTTCAAGTATGGGGTTGGTACATCAAGCTATAATGATAGACTGTGATAGCCAAAGTGCAATTTTCTTGGCTCAGAACCCTGCTTATCATTCAAAGACAAATCACATTGATGTTCAATATCACTTTGTTAGAGATATGGTTGAGGCTAAAAGGGTGTTGTTGGTAAAGGTGGACACTTTTAAGAATGTTGCAGATGCATTGACGAATTTTGTGAGCACTCAGAAGTTCTCTTGGTGTAGAGAAACAATGGGTGTTGAAGAATTGGCCCAATGACTAAGCTCTCTTGTGGCCCCCCGCGGAAAGAAAAAAACAAGTGGGAGGATGTTGGGTATGTGTTATATTCTTTCCACGACTAGCCCCACGCGTTGTACGTTGCGCCAGGTGCAGCAGGCCCCCTTGTCGGGGTTTGGGGCAGCGCCCCGGAATTTTTTTTTTTGGTGTGCAGACCCACTCATAAGCAAACCCACCCATGTTTTGTGCATGAGTTTGCACATGGTTTTTGGGTACGATGGTTTTCGGCCCCTGGTATTTTGTAGATCCGGTCAATGAAAATACGGTTATGTTCTAATACAAGGTTAATGGATTGGGGTTTATGTATGCTTCGGCATGTATATATATCTGTTGTAACACTAAAAGGAATATAATGAAAAATCAAGCTGGTCGTCCCGATTTGGGATCCAGGGGAAAATCTCTGTGTTTATCTGTTTTATGTTTTATGCTCTCGCTATTGTTTATTTTCTGTTATAAGGTTTGTGTGTAGATAATTTCTGTTCGGGGTTAAAACCTACACAAGGTCTAGAGAGGAGTGGTTTAAATAAATGAAGTTTAAGCTTCAAAATTGTGATGAGGTTCTAAAGGAGGATTGCATAGGCATACATGAGCTCAGGCATCTCTAGGACTTGCCTCAAGAACAATTATTCAAAATTGTTGATGGTGATTCAAAAATACTTCACTTGTGAAGGTATAAGATTTCACATGATCTATCAATACCACTTCAGATTGTTGCTTCATTTCACAGGTAAAAAAGCTTTGGATTTACCATTTTTTCTGTTTAGGAGTTTAGGAAAAATGGTTGATAAGGTACAAGCTAAACCTGAAAGTAGTGACACATCTATTTTTCACCATGGTTTGATAAAATTGTTAGTTATGGAGGAGTTAAAGAAGTTAAATAGGGATTTTTCCACTTTTCTGTTCTTGAGTGGGTATGAGGTTGATGTCCTCACTACTAGAAAGACACCTAGATCAAAGGAAAATGCTCCAAAGAAAGATAAAGAATGTAGGGATGAAACAGAGGTTGAACATGAAGTGGAAGTGTAGATATAGTTGCAACCCATGGTAGAGCCTATGGAGGTATAAATTGAGCAATTGCAGAATACAATGGTGCCGAAACAAATCTCTACTAGCTGTAAAGTCAAAACTGATATAAGAACCCATAGAAGGATCACTAGAAGTTAGAAAGAGGGGAAAGGAAAGCTGGAAGATATCTTACAGGGAATTGACATTACAGAGTATCCTGTTGTGAAGCTAGTAGAAGTTAAAGGAGAAAAAGAAAAGAAAAAGAGCCTTAAAGCTAAGAAACTAGATTTTTCCAAAGAAGACTCAGGTTTTATTTTTAAACCTAGGAAGCCACTCACTAGGTCACAGATATAAAAGGGAGAAAAATTTGAGAAGCTGCATAAGGAACCAGAAAAGGAAAAACAACCAGCTAGAGAAGAAATAATAGAGTTATATCCAACAGAGGAAGAGGTGAGCAAGGAAATGAAGGGAAAAGAAAAATTTCAAGAAGAATATGAACTGGAGCTCTTAAAAGAACAACTTAAGGAAGCTAGAGAAGATAATTTGGAAAATAATATGGAGTTAGCAGACTTCGAACAAGAGAGGCAGGAGCTCACATACTTTAAAATAGAAGTGAGAAAACAAATAGATTTTTATGATGAGGTTGCAGAGGGGTCAAGGAATATGTTAAAGAGGACACTTCCTCTGCACAGAATGGTGAAACATCTCTTCAAGAGGAACATGTGGTTACAATTAGAAAGAAGGAAGTTACAAATCCAAGTCATAGAATTGAAAATACAAATGGAGATGGTGCAAGCATAGTAGAAGAAAAAAGGTTTAAAGATGATTGTGATGGAAGATGACCTTGCTACTCCATGAAAGATGGTAATACACACCTTTTTTGGATAATTTTTGTCTTAAGATATCATATCAATTCATTTACAAGGCTGAAAATATGTTTTAGGAAGTCAAGAAGAAAAATTGCAAAATTTGGTGAAATTAGGCAAGTTCGTAGCGAGCTGCAGGCTTGAAGCTGAGTTTTTGCTACGAACTTGATGTAGATTTTTTTAAGAAAAAAATTCCCAAAAAATATAATTTCAGGGGTAAATGGAGGCATGCATTTACCTTATTAAACCTAATGAATATCCTCTCATAGGTAGAAGAGTAAAAAAAGTTGCAGAAGGTGGTGTTATGAAGATGCTACGAAAATTATGCTATGAACTTGCCTAAATACTCTGTTTTTCCAGCGTTTTAAAGTTTTGGTATTTTTGGTACATTCAATGCATTTCAGGAAGGATATGTGTCATCAAATGAGATTATGAAGTTTCATTGGGACATATGTTGATTAAGACAACTCAACAATACACTTCATAGGATTGACATGGCTGACAACACATCACTTTTGCCACCTCACCAATGGAAAACGCATCATCAAATTCAGCATATCAAGACCTGAAATCCAGTATGAAATTTTTCCACATAAACATGGTTGTTTGGTTCGATATCCATCATTAGAATGGGTTATTAAAAGTTTTTTTTTATGCGGTTAATAGTGATAGAGTCCTTTTTTACTACAAACTCCCTCAAATAGAATATATCTATTTTTTCTCAATGTAATGAAATCCTTTTAAGATTAGATCTCTAGATCAGGTTCGAGAGTCTAGCTCAGGTGGAAGACCTATGTAAAAGGTATTTCACTCTATAAATAGTGGAGCTTTAGAATTATTTGGGGTTGATGGATGTAAATTACCAGAGCTACTATGTAATTTGTTTTCACCTAGTAATACGCAGTTGTAGAAGTGTTTCATTAGACGTAAGATTATTATTGAGATTTTATGTGTTTGTGTCTATTTATATTTTAAATATCGATTCAGCTTGATTATACATGATTACTTAGAATTCATAAATTATTATGCTCCAACTTCCTCTATATATTATGTTAGCTATCAGAGTTAATTTTGTAAAAGCTCATGTGCCTCAGTTTCCATGAATGATACTCATTTGTAATTGAATTTCCATATTGAATCTGTGCCCAATGGTAGCCCTCAATCATACCACATGTAAAAATCATATAAAAAACATATAAGAGTTAGCCATCTTATAAGTTTGTTTCTTGAATATCTTACCTTTTTCTTAAGAGAGTCCTCTCTGGTTGGAAGGGCTAACTTCCAACCCCAAGTGGTTTGAAATAGTTACATCAAGTTGACTGTTTAAAAACCCAATTAGTCCTAGTTTGGTGATAAAATTTTGGTGCATCTGCCAGGAGATTGAACGTACATTTTCCGAAAAAATTGTGTCCAAAAAAATCAACTGAACTCTTTAAGGAAGTAGGCGATCATAAATATTCGAGGTTGCATTCTACCTTGGTGATGCCACTGAGATTATCAGCTTAAAGGTGGCTTCTAAGAAGATTAATATAAGGAGTAATTTGGACCCTGATCCACCTGAGATAGTTGATAATCTAGAAAAAATTCTGAGAGGTATTGGAAGCTCGTCAAAATTAGGTAATCTATATCTTACAAGAGTTTCATCTTTTCCCTATAAGGTTGTTCGAAGTTTTGAAGATACAATGTTTGATGAAAAGATAGAAAAAGCTATTTTTAGATCTAAATCAAAGAATGAATTGAATTAAATTGTATTATATCTACAAATATTAGGAATTGATACATCATCTCTTGTGTCAAAAGAAGAAAAATAAGGGTTTTGGGAAACCGTCACATCAAAATTGTCATTGGAACAAGAGTCATTTGAAAAATTGAAAGAACTTGATCCTTTTGATTTCATGTTAAGAAGGATGTCTGGTGTCCCTTTGCCTGAGTGGAGCTATTTTTTCTCTAAACTGCAAATTCCCACATCAAAATTTCCTGGCATCACACCCTCATTCACTGCTGCTTTTCCTAGTCAAAATATTACTCCTTTCACTGCTTTTTCAAGTAGTAATGTCACTGCCATTATGGCTGGAGTTCCTCCTCTTATAGGTACAGCTAGGTATGATCCTCTTGTCCTATCTGCCATACTCCATGACCATCCAGAAGGGTATTCCACTATAATAAATACTTTTGGAGGTGAAGAAGATATTACTGTTGAGCAACAGGTTGACCAGTTTAATGATTTTGTTGATTTAGAAAAGGTGGATGATGAAGATGTCAAAATGAGACTGTCTGTGCAGATTTTTATAGGTGAGGTGAGAAAATGGTTCAAAGCCTTAGCCCCAGGGAGTTTACATAATTGGGACCAATTAGAAGACAACTTCTTGAGAAAATGGGGAAGTAAAGTGAACCCTGTTCAACCCTTGAATAAATATAATAATTTGAAAAAAGCCACATATGAGTCAGTTCAAGATTTTTCTAAAAGATTCAATAAGGTTTACAATTCTATCCCTGCTCACATTAAACCTCCCCCAGGAGTTGCCCAATTGCATTATGCTGAAGCCTTGACTATGATTTCTCTATTTTACTAAGCGAGAGATAATCTGCCACTTTGGATGATATGCAAAATGATGTTGTAAAGGTTCAAGTAAATATGGCTGCAACAAATAGGTCCAAAATGGGAAAAGACAGATTAAAAGAAGAAGAAAAACCTTCCACATCTTCGGATGTAAAATTTGATACCATGATGAAAACTATGGAGAGGCTTATGGATAGGCTTGCTCTTGGTAATAATCCCCTACCTGTTGTTGTTACACCATTTTTTGGTCATCTAACCTACTACCATTAGATGGACCCAAGTACACCATGTAAAACCAATTTTACCCTAAGTACAATTGCTTTCACTATGTAAAATAACTTAATAAAACACATTTATTAGGTTGTTTATGGTCTAAACAGGAAACCCCAAAAGGAAATATTAAACAAACCTAAATTTGTTTGATTTTCCTCAAGGAATAATTAATTAAACAATAATTTAATTATTATTCCTGGTCATGTTTAACCCAAAACAAACAAATTAATTAGATAAATCTTTATTTATCTTATTATTTTCTAGGAATAATTATTTAAATCTTATTTAAATAATATTCCTTGTTAAATATGACTAAATCACCCATAAATAATTAAATAAATCATTATTTATTTGATTATCTTTCAACCACTTCCTTAAAATGATAAATAGATCATTTATTTATTTATTATTCACAAATAAAGGGATTTGACCCAAGTCAAATACTTTTTCCCTCCAACAAATATAATAAAATATTCCATAAAAGGTGGATCTAGGGTTGGTTAATGTTATTTTAATCATGCACCAAGATCTAGAATGACCCAATATTTTGTTATAAATAGGAGGGTTTCTCTACCATTCTTCACCTTTTGTTGCCTATTAGATCACTCTGGATCTATACTCTTGGTCTGACTTTGAGCCATTATCATTGTCAAATTTTCCATTATTTTCTGTGTGAGCTCCCTTTGAGTTCTATCTTTTTCTGGGTTTTCTACACCAACAAGAGAGAGAAATACTAGATCTGAAGTACTGAGGACTTCCAAGAACCCATCCCATTGAGGAGAATCGGAAACACCTTCTTGTTTTCCTCCCAGGTGCCCTTAATACAAAAAATTCTTTCAAAAATATTGTTCTTGTCTTGTCTATTGGATGTATGGAGCAAAACCTTACTTTTACTGCTTAATGTCCCTTATGCATAGATCTGGATTTTTGCAGCATTTGTCTTGATCAACTAACTGCATATCTGAAGATATTGGCAGCCATATTTGATGTTAGGGCTATAAGTTATGCATAGCTAAAGTGGTATTTTTCGTACACTTCGACAAAATATTCATACTAACAATTGGCGACTGCACACGGGTTTTCAATTACGACCGCTGTCGTTTTTCATATTCCTACATATCTAGCTACTTCAGACCCTAGGGTTTCTTTTCAGCTTTTTGTTTTTCCTATTTTTATGTTGTTTTTCACCTATAAAACCCTAAAACATTAAAATTTATAACTTCTGCATGTTTCTGGACCTATTGCGCAGGTGACAGACATCAGCCGCACCTGAGACAGCAACTTTTTCGAAATCTGCCGCCAGGACACCCGGAGCTTTAGGTTGCAATTTTCAGCCCAGAAAATATGACCTGGACTCCAGGTTGCACTTTTCAGCCCAGTATCTGCGACCTGCATAGAAAACAGGTCAGACCTTGCGACCTGCCAGTTTTTCTGCAAATTTTCTGGGTTTTTCTGAAGCTTCTGTCAGGGTTTTCCAGCCTCTGTCTCAGCCCGTCTAGACCTGTTTCTGATTCATTTTGCTCATCTAAGTGGGAACATAGCCCCCTAGGGCTTCAGTACCCTCCACTTTTGGTGGAAGAGTTTTCGCTGTTTCAGGTGTCTGATTTTTCAGAGTTTCAGCCTTCCTTTTTTCAGATCTGATACCTCCTTTTCAGATCCCTTTAAAACAGCTCTTCTCCCTTTCAAATCACCTCTTGTAGTTTTTTTTTGACCTTTCTTTAGGGCCTTCACTTTGTCCCTTCTGCTTTTTGCTGATTTCCTCCTTTTTTACAGCCACCTTGCCTCTGCCTCTTGGCTGTGTCCTGCACCTCTTTTCAGCAGTTTTCTCCTTTAGATCCCTATCCCTCCCGACCTTAGATCTATTGGCCTCCTTTTAGTGTGTTTTGACTAGATGTTTTCTCTCTTTTAGACTAGTTTTGAGAGACCCACCTTCTTGGGTTAGATCGATGCATTGTTAGCTGTTAATTTTCTGTTATTTCAGCATTATATACTGTTCTCTGCAGATTTATTTTCAGTAACACAACACACTTTTTCTTTTACTCTCAAAACGTCTGGGTTTAAAAATTAAAATTAACGCACACCACACACTCACCCTAAGCGAAGAAGAGCCTGGTTAACACCGCCAGGAAAAGACTTTAAAACATTGTAAAATCAATTGACACTGCACCTTTTTCTGCCCTTCTTTCAACATTGCAATCACTTGATTCTGCACCTCCCTGCCCTTGTTGGTCATTCTTCTTCCCCTTGTGCCATGTTTGTGTTGTCATTATTGTGCCCCCAAGGCGTACATCCCATATACTTCTTGGCCTTCACCCTCAGTTTCCGGTCGGTTGACCTACTCCTTCCCGCTGTCGTCAAGTTAGTCCTCCTCCGAGTCCGCACTCCAACTCCTCTTCTGATTCATTGGGTTCTCCTTTTACTTCCGGTTCTCCCCCTGTCACCTTCACTATGTTGGTCCAGGGCCTAACGCTAGCGGTAATCCCGGCCCTAATGCCGGGAGTGCTACTAGCGGAACCGCCATAGGAACTACCTCAGTTGCACCCTTGCTCCCCTTCATGGCAGGCCTCAGCCTCCCTGATTTGGACCGGTTGATAAATGACCCTATACACCATGACGCTAGGTGGCCTGCTATGCTGACAGAGCTCCCTTCTAACATCCCAAAGTTTGAAGGCCTTGCTGGAGAAGATCCTTCAAATCATGTTCAATCTTTCCACATGTGGTTTTCATCTACCTCCATTACCGATGACTCTGTCTGTCTTCGGTTGTTCCAACAAACGCTTACAGGCGCGGCTTCTAAGTGGTATGTTGATCATGCCCCTTCCTCTCATACCACCTTTGTGACTCTTGCCCGGGATTTTTTATCTTACTTCCAGCTTCCCCTTCATTATGACAATGGTATTGAACTTTTGACTTCTTTCTGTCAATCATTTGCGACCCGCCTATCCGATCATGTCCAGGAATAGCGGAGAAGAAAGAGCCTATGTCAATCCCCTACCTTCGAAGACCGTGTCTACATGGACTGGTTCCTTAGATCTCTCTTGCCTCCTATCGGGAAAGATGTCGCATCGCATTTCCCCCAAGCCGAAGAAGCCGCCCTCCAACTGGCGTTAAAATATGACTTGATCTACGCTTAGACAGGTTATGTTTATACCGTTCTACCTGATCTCCCCAGACCCGGTGGTGTCAATGCACCGGGGGCACCTCATGCTACCGACGGTATCGTTGGAGCTCTCTCTCATCCATATGCCCAACCTCCCATGGGTTATGGTTTTCCTGGGGGAGGGGGCAGCACCTCCCACACTTGTTCCCCTCCTGGTAGCACGTATCCAGGATACAGCATGCCTCCTCTTTTGGCCCAACCTCCTGGTCACCATATTGTTACCCAACCCCCTTATTATTCGTATTCGTCGTTTAGTGCTCCAGCTCCTCCAGCATCAGCACCTCCGCCTCCCTGGCCTTCTCAACCC
Source organism: Pinus albicaulis (assembly GCA_034641835.2). Lineage (NCBI taxonomy): Eukaryota > Viridiplantae > Streptophyta > Pinopsida > Pinales > Pinaceae > Pinus > Pinus albicaulis. The sequence goes on from CM076573.1 coordinate 497,583,292, forward strand.
CTGCAACAACAATCACTACTCCCTTAAGAGTAGGTGGATGCGCAGCAGGGATTCATGGATACCCACCACCTGACAGATAGGTGGCCACTCAACCTTCCCCTTCTGGTTCCTCCAATTACCAGATCCTCATGATGAACTCTGATCCACCTCTAACTGTCGACCTTAACCTTCAAACTCGGTCCCATCAGTACCCCAAGCCTCCCACTCCGTCTGTCCTTGAGTCACCTTCTTCAAGGTCTACAGAGCCTCTTTTGACATCCAATGGTCCCTTGCATATCCCTCAGCCCAAAGTTGAGGTTGATACCAAGATTCCTAAGGGACCATTAGCCGAAACGCTGCTTCTAGTCGAGCTACTCATTCATATAGCATCGTAGATGATTTGGCACAATCTCCTGCTGTCATTTCAACATTGGAACTCCTCCAGTCGTGCCCTTCTCAAAATAAGGCTCTACTACCTGCCATGGGTGCTGTAGATATTGCTGATGACCAATTGATTGTTTTTGACACCCATCAATCAGAACATCCTCCTCTTCCTGCTTCCGTAGCCTTCCAAATCCCAGTCAAAATACAGAATGCTAATGTTTCTCGGTGCTTCATTGATGAGGGGGCATCCACTTGTGTGATGTCTGCTTCGGTTTGGAAACAACTCGGATCTCCTGAATTGGCCCCTTCCACAATCACCCTTCGTGCGTGGGATGACCATGCCTCCCAACCCATTGGCTTATTCCGTAATTGTCCTATCACTCTTGCAGACAAGACTGTTTGCGTTGACGTTGAAGTCATCGGCGCCCCTCTTGATTATAACATTCTTTTGGCGCATAGCTACACTTATGCTATGTCTGCTGTCCCATCCGCGGTCCACCGCAAGATGTTTTTCCCTTATAATGGAAAGATAGTCACCATTGACCAGTTGACGTATCATGAGCCAAAATCTCAGGCCTCCCCTGAGTCGACCATCTCTTCTGTAGCCAATCAAAAAATTGTCGATTCTTTGACCAGTGTCTCTCTCGGCGCCTACAAAAACTCCTATTTGCTTGGAACCTTCCCTGGTCTTCCTCCTCCTCCTGTCTCTGACCCCAACTCATCGAATGTTTGCATGATGCAATCGTCTCAGGCTGCTCTCAAGCAACCTGCTTCGGTTAGTCAGCAACTGTACTCTCCGCAACTTGCTCCTAGCCCTTCACCTGCAACTGGTATTCATGAACCTATTTACCCTCCTGGAACGGTTCCTCCAAGCCTTAGCCATTTAGGAGCCATCCCACCTGGCCATTACCCCTCTGGTCAGATACCGTTCCTAGCTCCCCCACCAGGAGTGTACACGGTACCTGTCATGGCCACCCTCTCTCTTCCGAACCTGACCCTTGGGATTCCCGTCTGGTACCTTGATCCTCCAGCTGCAACGTTGCCTAGTCAGCCCAAACCTTATATTGCTTTGACCCTGGTTCAACCGGTCCCCATGACTTCTCCCGCTGCAATAGTGCCTCAGTCACCTCAACAGGAACCACCTCCTGTTGCGACCGCTTCAAGTAAGAAGGACAAATCTTGCAAGGGGGCATCAAAGGACAAGGCTGCCCCGACAAACCCTGCCCCTCCTCGGCCTCTAAAGCATACCATCCAGTGTGCTTTGTGTGATGTTGTCGATCATGCCACCCACACCTGTCCTGAATTGCTTCATCTCAAGCCCATGGTTAATGTCGTGTTTCCTGAGTCCACGGTCCCGGAAGCCTATGTTCCTTTCGCGACCACGGCCAAGAACCCCAAGAATATTCACACCAACCACCCCTGTGCTTTGTGTGATCTCCATGACCATTACACCCACCTTTTTTGCCGCCTCAAGGACTTCCGCACCTCTCTAGCTGTGGTCCGCCAATTCGAGGCCAAGCACAATGAGTCCACCTCTCCCCTATTTGCGCATTTTTCTTTGGAAAAACTACTAGACATGACTGCTCCCATTGACATTCCCCCTCCTGATGTCGAGATGACGGAGCCTTCGTCCAGCATTTTCTACCTATCATCATCCATGAGACCCTCGGGTAACATTCCCGCTGAATCCTCCCCTGCTGTTTCGCTTGAACTTCCTTCAGCGATCACCTTGGGCTCAACATCGGTAGATCCTTTATCTACTTACTCTTCTATCACCCCTTGTGACGATGCGCATGTGAAACTCTCTTCTCATGATGATGAGTCAGGTAGCTTCGCCGCGTCAGGTGGTCTTTCTTCCACCAGTCACCCCATTTTCTATCACGGTGACGACATTATGGAAAAACTCCCCACCCCTAAATTTATCTATTCCCCCTTACATCGAACCCATGCATTCAAACCACATACACCTTGTGGCCATTACATTGAAACCCAATGTTTGGGTAAGGGGGCACCCACATTTGCAAGACCAAGAGAAGCAATTCTCCACAACTCTCCTAGTGTATCTGGTCGTGTCGATTTTAGTACCATTATTCTTCCACATTTAGAAGACCCTCTCGATTCCCATATCACTTCAGATCACTCTAGGGATGATACCCCTTATCGTTCCTTCATCTTACATCAGCAACTCCATCTCTTAGACATTGTTGTTGACCAACCTATAGATTTTTTACGAGAGCATCAGTTCATTATCTCCAAATCCTCTCTTTGGGATAGTGACACCAGGTATGCCAACCCGGCAACTTAAAGTCCATTTGATTCCTATATGCACTACCAAAAGAGATTGGTAATCCTCCCTTCCCTTTCTCAAACTGCATAACCATAATGAAAACAAATGGCGCACCAAATCATTAAAATGTTTTTAGATTCCCCTTTTTCTAAATACATTTTTGCATCACCACACCATGCTTGGGGGCACCTATGCCCCTCAACCATAACCCTCCTCAAAATCGAATTTCTTCACTTGTAACACTCATACTAGGGGCACCATTTGGCCTCCATACTTATCCATGCTCGTGTTGATGTTCGTCGTGAGTTACTATCTTGTACTCATGTTTTTATAGTCCCCCATTGGACCTTTACTGTGTGGCAGCACCATCAAGTCACCCTTGTTTAGAGCATCCAAGTTGAGTCATCATCGCATTCATGGAGTCTATCCCGAGTCCCCTTGTACCCCGCTATAGTCCTCCATCCTTCATTGCTTGGTCCCTCTCTTGTGTCGCACATTATGGCCTTCAGTCCCACTGTCCCCTATCCCTCTTGATATTGTGTCAGTCGCTGCCACGTCATTTGTTCCCTTTATGCTCTAACAAGGGAAGTCGTCCATTCGCTACTCAGTCCCCTCCATTTCATTATCATCATTGGTATTATTCTGTCAGTCGCTCTACTATTTTCTCTCGTGCCTTAGTTGAGGATCCCTTATTGCCTCACCTATGGCAGACCTCCTTCTATCGACATCAGATCATTCATTCCAGAAGACAGGTCTGGAGGGTGGTGTATCTTGGTTCTAGCTTCCACTCTTGTTCGGTGCCTCGGATCAGGCAAAGGGATTTCTCAGTACCCTTTGACTTGATTGTTTCTTAGCTCCAGCTCTTTTTAGCATGATCGAGATCCGTATACTTGATGGTTCAGTGATGCAGCAGTAGCTCTTGGTGATTCCCGAGTGTGTGTGAGATGTCTCAAGCCTCATGAGGGGGTGGACCTACAGGTAGCCCCCCACATGCCCAGATGACCTCTTCATTGTAGCCTTCGATGTAGCTCCATATATTTGATGATGTCGGCCTTAGCCACTTGCAACGCCTCTTAGATTTGCATGTATTAGTCAGATTTTGCGAGCCCTTCCCCATTCCCAGGGGGCATTTGGGTTGTATTTGTATCTCATGTACTCAGATATTATTGTATCAGTCCTGGCTTTTATTCCAGGCACAACATGTATGTGGGATCCCTCATTGTATTTTTATCTGGCTCATGTTTCTGCCGACTGTACTTTATGGTTCGGTCCCTTGTTTACTGGACACACTATTCTTTTGTACTTTGTCTCAGCGGGCATAGATATGCCTCCCCCGCCGCCTTTAGCATATGTACCCTCTCATAAAAAGATACTTGTTGCACCTGTAAGTCTCGTCTCCTCAGGGTCTATTTCTTCAGCACATTAGTATACCTTACGTTTCTCTCTCTGACTTCCCTTTTGATGTCTGGTGATTGAGTTCTTACAACGTACTTCGGTCATACGATTTGCTCCTAACGATCACACGCTGGGGGGAAATCTGTTACACCATTTTTTGGTCATCTAACCTACTACCATTAGATGGACCCAAGTACACCATGTAAGACCAATTTTACCCTAAGTACAATTTCTTTCACTATGTAAAATAACTTAATAAAACACATTTATTAGGTTGTTTATGGTCTAAACAGGAAACCCCAAAAGGAAATATTAAACAAACCTAAATTTGTTTGATTTTCCTCAAGGAATAATTAATTAAACAATAATTTAATTATTATTCCTGGTCATGTTTAACCCAAAAAAAAGAAATTAATTAGATAAATCTTTATTTATCATATTATTTTCTAGGAATAATTATTTAAATCTTATTTAAATAATATTCCTTGTTAAATATGACTAAATCACCCATAAATAATTAAATAAATCATTATTTATTTGATTATCTTTCAACCACTTCCTTGAAATGATAAATAAATCATTTATTTATTTATTATTCACAAATAAAGGGATTTGAACCAAGTCAAATACTTTTTCCCTCCAACAAATATAATAAAATATTCCATAAAAGGTGGATCTAGATTTGGTTAATGTTATTTTAATCATGCACCAAGATCTAGAATGACCCAATGTTTTGTTATAAATAGGAGGGTTTTTCCTACCATTCTTCACCTTTTGTTGCCTATTAGATCACTCTGGATCTATACTCTTGGTCTGACTTTGAGCCATTATCATTGTCAAATTTTCCATTATTTGCTGTGTGAGCTCCCTTTGAGTTCTATCTTTGTCTGGGTTTTCTACACCAACAAGAGAGAGAAATACTAGATCTGAAGTATTGAGGACTTCCAAGAACCCATCCCATTGAGGAGAATTGGAAACACCTTCTTGTTTTCCTGCTAGGTGCCCTTAATACAAAAAATTCTTTCAAAAATATTGTTCTTGTCTTGTCTATTGGATGTATGGAGAAAAACCTTACTTTTACTGCTTAATGTATCTTTATGCATAGATCTGGATTTTTGCAGCATTTGTCTTGATCAACTAACTGCAGATCTGAAGATATTGGCAGCCATATTTGATGTTAGGGCTATAAGTTATGCGTAGCTAAAGTGGTCTTTTTTCGTACACTTCGATAAAATATTCATACTAACAGCTGTACAATAAGAAACACAAATTAGGAATCCTCATTTTAGAAGGCCTAAAAATCAGCAGAGACCAAGGGATAATAGAAATCAACATGATCAACAAGTTAAGCCTCCTTTTCAAAAAAATCTAGTGGATGAGGAAGAAACACAACCCGAATTTCAAGAAGATATCATTCACTGTTTGGATGAGGATGTAACAGGGATGTTCTTAACCAAAGAAGAACATGATGAATCTATCCATGACATAGGGAATCATGAATATGAAAAACAATATGATTATTTGAAATGCTACCAGCATGCTATTTTTGAGATGAAAAAGCAATATAACCCAAGGAATATAAATGTTCCTATTACAACCAATAAAAATTAGCCAAAGGAAGATGCTCCAAAGTTGGTTGAACAGAAGAAAGACACACCCCTTGGTAAAGAGATTGAAAAAACACCACTAGTTTTAAATCTAGAAAATAAGATTTCAAAGATCAAAATTGTTGTCCCTTTTGGTGAGATCATTAAGGTCACTGAGTATAGGAGCCAAACTGTTAAAATTCTTAACACTTGGCCTGGACCCTCTAACATTATAAATTTACAATAAGGCCTTCCTACTATCTTCCTATGACCAAGAGTGGAATATGAGAAAAATGAAGAAGTTCCACCTTTCTACATGAGTCTAAACGTTCATGACATGAATTTACAAAATACTATGTTTGATTCAGGGGTGTCCCAAAACTTAATGCTTAAGCTGATCATGGAGAGAATGGGATTAGACATAGCCAGACCTTACAAAGACTTGTTTTCTTTTAATTCCAAAAGATTTCAGTGTATTGGTATTATAAATGATGTGGTTGTTGTTTTAGCTCAAGTGCCGACTAAGACAATGTTAATGGATATATTTGTGGCTGAAATCCCTCCAAATTTTGGTATGCTACTATCTATATCTTGGGCTGCTAAAACTAAAGGAACTATGCACATGGACATGACTTATGCCACTATTCCAGTATTTGGTGAGCAAAGAAGGTTGTATAAAGAATCTAGGATGGCCTATATGGTTAGAAGCAAAGATAAACCACAAAAATTCCTAATCTATGCAGTAGAAACTGAGTTGTGGTCTTCCATTTTGTTCAATGAGATTACTAATGAAACAACAAATCAGAGATTGGAAAAAAATCAACAAGAAAAAATTTAGTAGATTGAGGAGGTGAAGGTTGGTGACATATGCACTTTGATGGCGCTACTGGAAGAGAAGGATCTGGTGCAGTTATGTGGATTACCAGCCCTAGGGATGATAGTAAATTTTATTCTTACAAATTGAATTTTGACTGTACAAACAACATGGTTGAATATGAGGCTTTGTTTTTGGGTCTAGAAGCCTTGAAATGTTTAGGTGCCAAGAAAATTTCAGTTTGTGGTGATTCTGAATTAGTAATCAAGCAAGTAGAAGGATCTTACCAAACTAAAGATGTCATAATTAGGGCTTATAGAGATTTGATCCTTGAAATTCTTGAAAAATTCAAAGAATATAGTTTCACTATCAAAGTTAGAAACCATAATTTTGTGGTTGATTCCTTGGCTATCTCAGCCAAGTTTTTTATCATCCCTATTCATCCCAATAAGAGCTATGAATTTGAGTTCAAGCATATATCAACCATCCTTGATAATATAATCAATTGGCAAGTGTTTGATAGTGATCAACATGTCAGAAAATTTCTTGAGTTGAAAGAATAATTTGAAAAAATTTGATTAGATTCGAAAAACATGTTTGCTGAAATGAAAGCTAATCCAGAGGTCCTCCAGCTGAATAATAATTGCATTCCTAAAGGATTAATCCCCCTTGAAGAGTTGTTTGATTAGAATGGTGTGTTTAAGTATATAAAGAGGAAAGCTAATGATGAAGAGGTTGAAAGTTGTAACCTTGGTACTGCAAAAAATCCCAAGTTGGTGAAGTTGTCCAAACTTCTTTCCTCAGAGGTGAGATAGATGTATGTTGATTTGATGAAAATGTACATTGGTGTTTTTGCATGGAGTTATGCAGACTTAAAGAGTTATGATCCTAGCATCATTCAACATATAATACCAATCAAATAAAATGAAATCCCTTTAAACATAAATTGAGGAGAATCAATCCATTGCTCATGCCATTGATTGAAAAATAAATTAAGAATTTTTTTGATGCAAAAGTCATTGTTCCATTGATATCTTCTAAGTGGCTTGCTAACTTGGTATCCGTGAGAAAGAAAAATGGCGAGATTATGATATGCATTGATTTCAGAAATTTGAATAAGGTATCCCTTAAACACAATTATCCTCTTCCACAAATGGACCAAATATTGCAAAACATTGTTGAATCCCAAAGGATGTCTATGTTAGATGGTTTCTTAGGCTATAATCAGATACTAGTGCATCTAGATGACCAAGAAAAAACCGCCTTTACTACGCCATGGGGAAAACTTATGTGCGCCAAAATGCATTTTTGTCCCATGAATGCAGGAGAAAATTTCCAAAGGGCGATGGAAATTGAATTTTTTGAAGAAAAGGACAGGTGAGTGGTGGTTTACTTAGATGATATCATTGTATTTTCAAAGAAGGAAGAAGAGCATCTTAAGCACTTGGAAAAAATTCTCCAAAATGCAGAAAATTTGGTTTTTCCCTCAATCCTAGCAAGAGTGTATTTGATTTGACAACTGGAAAATTATTGGGTCATATAATATAAAAATAAGGAATAAGGATTGATCCAAGTAGAGCCACTTCCATTTAGAAGATATATTTTCCTAGAAACAGAAAATAGATTCAATCCTTTTTAGGCAAGGTAAATTTTGATAGGAGATTCATTCCTAATTTTGCAGAAATTCTTAAGCATATTACTAAGATGATTAGGAAGGATTCTGATATTAAATGGACAACAGAAGCTAGGAAATATTTTGAAGAGATTAAGAAGGCCCTTACCCAAGCTCTAGTGCTCATAAATCCTCATATTTCTAAGGAATTTATGGTTTTTACTTTTGCTTCTAAACATACAATTGTGGGAGTTTTATTGCAAAGGAGGCAACAAGGTAATGAACAACCCATTTATTTCTTCAGTAGGACACTTGGAAATTATGAACTAAATTACTGTATTATGGAGAGACAAGCCGATGATTTAGTGAAGGCACTTAAGGATTTCAAAATCTATATTGTAGATTCTCACATTGCGGCTTTTGTGCCTAATGTTGTGGTGAAAGACATATTGACTCAAGCTAATTCAGATGGAAAAATAGGTAAATGGATTGCTAATTTGTTGGATTATGCTATGGATATTAGACGTACCAAGTTGGAAAAAGGCCAGGGGTTGGAAAAGTTGATGAAACAATCAAATTTTGATTTCCTAGATATGAATTTCATTGCAGAATTTTCAGAGGTGGTTGAAGAGGAGGAATTGATCCCTGTAGAGGAAAAATTAATTATGTATGAGTGGTATAGGAATGTAATTTTTGTTATTCATCATCACAAGGATCCTCTTGAATTAACCAAGTCCAAATCTAGATTTGTAAAGCTGAAGTCTCTAAGGTACTGCATTTTAAATAAGAATTTATATTGGAGGAATACGGGTGGGATACTCTTGAACTTCTTGCTAGAAGATGAAGTTGAGAGGGTAATTTATGAATTTAATAAGGGCGATTGTGGAGGTCATCATTATTGGAAGGGAAAAACAAACAATATACTTATAGCAGGATACTATTGGCCTTCAATGTTCAAATACATTTACAAAAATATCGTTGCCTGTCATGAGTGTCAATTTTTTTATGGAAGCTCCTTTCTAGAAATGGAGATTGGATTTTATTGGTGAGATACATCTTGCATCCTCATGCAAACATTAGTGGATCTTAACAACCACTAATTACTTCACAAAGTATATTGAAGTTGTTCATACAAGGCATCTACATAATCAATCATTATTCATTTTCTCGAAAACAATATTTTTTCAAGGTTTGGCTATCCCATGAAAATTATCACTAACAATGCTCAAGCTTTCAAGTATAAAAAATTTATTAGTTTCTGTAATAAATACCATATTACTCTTGGTAACTCCAAAACATATTACCCTCTTGATAATGGCTTGGCTGAGTCATCAAACAAAAGCATAGTCAGAATTATCAAGAAGGTTTTGCAAGAAAGAAAAGGTCATGACATTTGAAGTTCAAATTTTCTTTATGCGCTGACAAAATTTGTTCCAAGAGGTCTATAGGTACATCTCCTTATGAGCTGGTATATGGAACCAAATTAATATTTCCAACCTCCCTTGGAGTTCTAGTGATGAAATTATTGCAAGGGTTGGAAGAAGAACCAAATGCAATCCAAAGAAGGATAAATTAGATCATTGCTTTGCAGGAAAAAATGGACTGTACAATAATCATCGATAGTCACAAAATAGAGTCAAAAAGACTTTTGAAAGGAAGAAAATGGAGGAAAAATTAAAGTTCAGGATGTGGTTTTGAAGTGGGAGGCTAGGATTGAAGATAAAGGGAAACATGGAAAATTTGAAAATATCTAGAAAGGACCCATTATGATAGCAACATATCATGGGAACAACACATTATTACTTCAAGAAATGAATGGTTAGCTGTGTGAAGGAGGACATGTCAATGGAAGGTTTCTAAAACACTACTCTTCCTAATTCATTATGTTGAAATACACAAAATTGTATATAGTCTATTCTCTTTTATTTTTTTTGCAAATAAAGGTGATATTATCAACAATTTTGAGCCCGAGGAGAAGGCCATAAAAGCTTGAATAAGATTTCATCAAGTTCATAATTTTTAGTTTTCAAATAAGGCACAGGAGTTGTTGGTTCTTTACTGCACCACAGGGGCGCAACATCCCCAGTGGAGCCATTGTTATCCTTGATAACAATTAGTTTTGTATATGTTTGTCTAGGTTGGTCTTAGGTGAGTTAGTTTGGGTCATTTGGATGAAAAAAGGGTCATAAAGTTCATTAAATTTCAAAAAAATGTACATAGTTTAAGGGGTATTAATAGTCATTAGTCATGCAATAAAGGTCTTATCAAGGTAAACTAAGAAAAAAACTGATTGCATGGGTAATAAAGGTCATTTTGTGACACTTGGCAATTTTTTTTTCTGAATTCCGCAACGTAGTCAGTGTAAAACAATCTGTTTTCGCTACGGAAGTGCCTTACAGTTCCGTAGCGAATTTTCCCTCTCGTGTATTTGAAATGCTACGAAATCTGTTTTTTCTGCTAATGGTGGGAAAGGATGTGTCTTATCATGATTTCATTGGTCAGTGCACACTTGGTCATCATGGTACTATTATGTTATGTGTCATCATATGTCATGTGCATGCATGGTAATCATTATTCCTCACATCATTTTGTTTTTCCCACTCATTTCCCTTTTCCTAATTTAGCCCGATCCCTAATTCAAAAAGAAACACCTCACCTTCATCCTTGTAAGTTGTTTGAACACTTTTCCCAGCTATCTAGAGTCCTAAATTTTGTCTTGTAGCTATCTTAGGCTAAGTGTTACTTATGTCAAGAGAGTTGCTTGTTGTCTCAAAATAATTCTGCAGGTGTTAAAGAAGGAGTTGATCAGTGATGTGTTTGAAAGTATGGTTTCACATAAAAATCCAAACAAGGGTGGAACTGTGGTTAGATATGAGCTCATGGATATGAGGCTATTTGAAAAAGAGTCGAGCTTCTCACAAGCTTTTTCCAATACAGGTTGCATGCATTTCTACTAGAAATTGCAAAGGTATCATGCATAGGTGTCTAAATATTTTGATATAAATTTCATTTGTATAGGTTCAAAGGTGGGTATCCTTAATTTTTCTATGTCTCCTGGCACAATTGCGCAGGAAACTAAGATTCCAAGGTTTGGAGAGGAGTGGTTTAAAGAAATAAAGTTTAAGCTTCAAAATTGTGATGAGTTTCTAAAGGAGGAGCACATAGGCATAGACATGAGCTCAGGCATCTCCAGGACTTTCCTCAAGGATAATTATTCAAAACTATTGATGGTAATTCATAAATACTTCACTTGTGAAGGTAGATTTCACATGATCTATCAATACCACTTTAGATTGTTGCTTCATTTCATAGGTAAAAAACCTCTGAATTTACCATTTTTTCTATTTAGGAGTTTAGGCAAAATTGATGATAAGGTACAAGCTAAACCTAGAAGTAGTGTCACTTTTATTTTTCACCATGGTTTGATAAAATTGTTAGTTATGGAGGATTTAATAATTTAAACATGGATTGGTCCACTTTTCTTTTCTTGAGTGGGTATAAGGTTGATGTCCTCACTCCTAGAAAGGCACCTAGATCAAAGGAAAATACTCCAAAGAAAGATAAAGACTCTAGGGCTGAAACAAAGGTTGAACACGAAGTGGAAGTGTAGATAGAGGTGCAACCCATGGTGGAGCCTGTGGAGGTAGAAATTAAGCAATTGCAAAAGACAGTGGTTCCTAAACAAACCTCTACCAACAGTAAAGCCAAAACTAATATAAGAAACCATAGAAGGATCACTAAAAGTCATACAGAGGGGAAAGGCAAGCTGGAAGACATATTGCAGACAATTGACATTGATGAATCTCCTGTTGTGAAGCCTGTCGAAGTTAAAGGAGAAAAAACCAAGAAAAAGAGTATTAAAGCTAAGAAACTAGACTTTTCCAAAGAAGGCTCAAGTTTTATTTTTAAACCTAGGAAGCCACTTAATAGGTCATAGTTATAAAAGGGAGAAAAATATAAGAAGCTACATAAGGAACCAGAAAAATAAAAACAACTGGCAAGAGAAGAAATAAAAGAGTTATGTTCAACATAGGCAGAGGTGAGCAAGGAAAGAAAGGGAAAAGAAAAATTTCAAGAAAAATATGAACTGGAGCTCTTAAAATAACAACTTAAGGAAGCTAGAGAAGATATTTTGGAAACTATGTTGGATTTAGTAGACTTCAAACAAGAGAGGTAGGAGCTCATAGAATTTAAAAAATAAGTAAGCGAACAGATAAATTTTTATGATGAGGTTGCAGAGAGGTTAAGGAAGATGTTAAAGAGGACACTACCTCTGCATAGAATGATGAAACATCTCTTCATGAGGAACCGATGGTTGAAATGAGAAATAAGGAAGTTACAAAGCCAAGTCATAGAATTCGAAATAATTTTGTAGATGGTGCAAGCAGAGTTGAAGAAACAAGGTTTAAAGATGATTGTGATGGAAGATGACCCTGCTGCTCCATGAAAGATGGTAAGACACACCTTTTTTGGCTGATTTTTGTCTTAATATATCATATAAAGTAATTTACAGGGCTGAAAATATTTTTTTGGAAGTTAGGAAGAAAAACTGCAAAATTTGGTGAAATTAGGCAAGTTCATAGCGAGCTCTAGGCTTGAAGCTGAGTTTTTGCTATGAACTTGTTGTATAATTTTTTGAGGCAAAAATTCCCAAAAAATATCACGTCAGGGGTAAATGGAGGCATGCGTTTACCTTATTAAATCCAATGAAGATCCTCTCACAAGCATAATATTCAACGAAGTTACAAAAGGTGGTGTTATGAAGATGCTACGAAAACTACCCTACGAACTTTCCTGAATACACTGTTTTTCCAATGTTCTAAAGTTTTGGTATTTTTGAGACATTCAATGCATTTCAGGAAGGAGACAAGTCATAAAATGAGATTATGAAGTGTCATTGGGACATATTTTGATGAAGACAACTAAAAAATACATTTCATAGGATTGACATGGCTAAAAACACATCACTTTTTCCACCTCACCAATGGAAAACTGATCATCGAATTTGATATATCAAGACTTGAAATCTAATATTACAGTTTACCACATAAACATGGTTGTTTGGTTTGATAGCCATCATTAGCATGGGTTATTAAATTTTTTTGTTGATGCGTTAATAGTGATAGAGTCATTTTTTACTACAAACTCCCTCAAACAGAATATCTCTTTTTTTTTATCAATGTAATGGAATCCTTGTTGGATTAGATATCTAGATCGGGTTCGAGAGTCTAGCCCAGGTGGAAGACATATATAAAATGGATTTAAATCTATAAATATTGGAGTTTTAGAATGACATGGGGTCTATGGATGTAAATGACCATAGTTACTATGTAATTTGTTTTCACTCAATAATACGCAGTTGTAGAAGTGTTTTTTCAGACATGAGATTCTTATTGAGCCTTTATGTGTTTGTGTCCCTTTATCTTTTACATATTGATTCAAATTTCTTATACATGATTCACTGGAATTCATAAATTCTTATGTTCCAACTTCCTTTATGCATTATGTTAGTTGTCAGAGTTAATTTTGTAAAAGCTCATGTGCCTCAGTTTCCATGAATGATACTCATTTGTAATTGACTCTCCATGCTGACTCCATGCCCAATGGTAGCCCTCACTCATCTACCACCTGAAAAATTAATCTAAAAAAATATAAGAGTTAGCCATATTCATTATAAGTTTGTTTCTTGAATATCTTACCTTTTTATTGAGAGATTCCTCTCTGGTTAGAAGGGCTAACTTCCAACCCCAAGTGGTTTGAAATAGTTACATCAAATTGGCTGTTGAACAACCCAACTAGTATTAGTTTGGTGATAACACTACCTAGATAGGAGTTAATAAAGGAAAACCCTATTAGGTGTTTCCAACCCCTAAAGAGGAAGTAACATTTCTTCATTCCACCCTTCAATTGATAGGTGTGGGTGAATGATGATGATGGAAAATAGGGGAGAAGACTTAATGGTAAAGAGGGTTGGCCCTCTAATCTCTATCAAAATCCTAATGAGAGGGTTGGCCCTCTAATATCTATAAAAATCCCTTTGTGGTCCCAAAATTCATCTTGGGGCACCAAAGGTGGTCTTCTAGGTGTCTAACTGGTCAAAGTTCCCATTTCTGCTCCAACATCGAGGTATTTATAGGTGCTACTATCCATCCCATGTATCAGAAGGTGAGATCATACTTATTTGGGCTTTGGATCAACTTCCATGTATCTAAGAGTGCTAAGGCTAACCATGGGCATGATGAGTCTAGGTGTATCATCCTGAAGTATCATCAAATAATGCACAAAGTGGCATAATGTCCTATGTCTAGGAGGTGTCAAAGGGTGAAAATGTTTTGTTGATACTACTAAAAGAGCCAAGGATCTGAACACTTCACCTATGGGTATCAATTTTCTCCTCAAGTGCCTCAGCTACTTATAAGTAAGGTGCCCAAGACCTCGGCTGCTAAACTTCCTGAAAATCACAACAGAAATTCTAGTGAAAGTAATCAGTCATTAGGTACAATAATAATTTTTACATCTAAGTGAACCAAGCTTGAAATTAGAGGGTTATTTAACACTCCAAACAATACTTCCCTTCCAAAATTAGGGCCTTGAACTTGTAATGGTGTTACCTCTCTAGTTATGAGTGGTTAAAGAACAACCCTAGTAGGTGTTTCCAGCCCCTGAAGGGTAAGTAACATTTCCTCAGTCTCCCCTTCAATTAATAACTGTGGGTGAATGATAATGATGAAATGGAGGGGAGAAGACTCCATGGCCAAGTGTCATGGTCAAAGGTAATAACATGATGGAGCTCCTCATTCTGAGCGTATATATGTGAAGATAGAGAAATCAGAGATGCATGAGCTACCAACTTGACCTTTTTTCCACTCCTCTTGTGCACCTTTTATTTTTTTCTTGATTTTTCTTTGTATTATTTCTAGTAGCTCAAAGGATTACATCCTACATTTTATGATGTATAGTAGTCACATTACCCATTAATGATGAGACAGATAATTTCCCTTCAAGGTTGGTACATGCAAGGGTTCCTTTTCATGATGTGAAAGAGCAAAAAGTGCTTAGGAACTAGGTGATGGCCATAAGGAGTGAGGTAGAGCTCATGTTGGGATTTTTCCCACGTGCTAATGTGTATGTCCCTACCATCTTCTATATTTGATATTCTTTATTTTGTTTTCTTTGTGGCCATTAAGTGATCTTTCTCATTATTTTAGGTGCATCAACCTCCCAGGGATATATTCCAATCCCTACGCAGGTATGAGGATGTATGGGTGCCAAATCCTAGAGAACCAATTATTAGTAATGGATGTGAGATGAGGGCTTGTAATGTATGATGGAAAGTGGTAAGTATGGAATAGGGAAGGATGGAACAACATTATCTCAATCAGGGCTTCCCATGTAGTGCCCCTCCTAAATCCATTGGGGACTAAGTGGCAGTCCCTGTTTGGTCTCAATCTAGTCTCCTAAATTGAGTTCATTTAATTGTCAACCAGAGTTGGTAAAATGTTGAAGTGAACTGCTGTTGGCAATATGATGCAGAGTGTTGTCCTTGATGGCAACCCACTGAATGAAGATGAAGACATGCGACTATTGACATGTGTTGTCCTTGATGGCGAACCACCTGATGAAGTTATTCTTGACCTGTTGGACTTAGTAAATGATGTAAATCTGATATGAAATGATGTTTGCTAGCCATATGATGCTGAGTGTTATTCTTGAATGGCAACCCACTTGATAAAGATAATGGCAACTTACTTGATGAAGTTGTGCTTGATAGAATATGTTCTTGATGAAGTAAATCTGATGTATCTACAGTGTGTACAGAAGGCAATGAAGAAAGGAATTCAACATGTGCTAAATCTTGATGAAAAGAGTATGTCTCTAGGCATACGCGGATTTGCCTAGGGGAAGTCGCGTATGCACGCGGGAATCAACGTGCCAAGTCACGTATGGGCAAAAGCGCTCTTAAAGTGCAAAACCAGGGGTAACCACCATGGTATTGACCCATTGTATTGGGTAATGATTCATCTAAATGACCCCGTCCAGGAATACCATCGGAAGTAATGTAGTTTTGGGCTCATGGTATTGTTTTGGCTCATGGTATTGAAAAAAGGGTAAACCTATATAAAGAGAAGAAATTCATTGTGCAAATCATGAGTGTGGGTGCAAGATGTCTGAGCTTGAATGAATACTTCTCTCTGAAGGATATCTGAATGGAAAGGGTTACAGTTGAATGATAGATCTGAATGTATGATGCACCAATGATGAAGAAGGGGATCTAGATTTGAAATGTACTTATATTTGCTAGATCTGTTTATGAAATGATTAGATCCGTGATGAGGCGAACATCTGTCTGAGGTAAAGGGTAAAATCTAAAGTGATGTATCTGTTGTGAAGAATTGCAATGCAATAAAAGTCTGAAGAACCATACGCTAGTTCACCGAAGAGGAAGCGCGTATATACGCGGCTTCGCTGAAGAGAAAGCGCGTATGCGCAATGAAATTAGATCTGTAATATGTACAGAAGTATACGCTGGTTTATGTGAACGGAAGCACGTATATACGCGACATCAGTGAAAGGAAAGCGCGTATGCAAACTAGGGTTTGCTGAAGTCTATGGTAAGAAATGTCTGATCTGTTCTGCTGGTTTACTGATATCTGTCAGTGAGTTATATGTATCTGTTTCATGGTTGACTGTGCTTAAAAGTATGGAAAGGGTCCAGTCTGAAAATATGATGAAACGTGGCCTGCAAGTTGTGTTCTAAAGGAAGCTTTGGATCCAGTGTGAAAATTGATGAAACGTGGTCCATAGAGGTGCTGAGGGTTGTAGCCTTCAGTCAGGGGGTGGTAGCTCCCTTCCAGGTGAGGCTGGTAAACGAGATCAGGGGGTCGTAGCTCCCTTCCAGGTGAGGCTGGTAAACGAGATCGGGGGGTCGTAGCTCCCTTCCAGGAGAGGCTGGTAAACAAGCGCAGGTGGGTGCCTGCGTGCTGGTCATTTCTGCGCCAGCACATATGTTGTAAGATGTTTTCTCTATAATAAAATATTGAAGGCTGAGCAACTGCAGCGGTGGTTTTCTCCCGATTTGGGTTTCCACCTAAAAATCCCGGTGTTCATGTGTGATGCTTTGTGTGATGGTTTATTCTGTTCTTACTGCACATGTTTACTGTTTATTGAACATGTGATGAATGAATGATGGAATAATATAAGTGAATATTTAATGACAGATCTAGATCTCTATGTATACGCTAGTTTCATAAAGGGGATCCGCGTATATACGCTAGTTTACTGAAGGAAAGTAGCGTATGGGTTTTAAGGAATGAAAAAGTAAAAAGATTTGATTATGCAGTAAATACTGATTCACCCCCCCTCTCAGTATTTTTCCCAACAATTGATATCAGAGGAGGTCCTTGTGCAGAAGCTTGATCGCTTAAAGGAGATCTGTCGCAATGGGAAGTCAAGAAGGAGTAATGTCTATAAAGCCACCTCTATTCAATGGAAGCAATCTGATCTTCTGGAAGGTACGTACAAAAGCATATCTGCAAAGTCTTGGTGCATATGTATGGGCAATCGTGGAAGAAGGTTATCAATACCCGACAAGTATTCCTACTGATGCAGCTGAAAGAAAGAAGTATGAAATCAATGCCAAAGCAGTGAACGTCTTATTGGGAAGCATGTCTGAATCAGAATTTGCTAAAGTGATGCAACTACATTCAACAAAAGACATATGGGACAAAATCATTCTAAGCTATGAAGGAGACACAAAGGTAAAAAGTGCAAAACTCCAAACTCTTAGAATTGAATATGAAAATTTGAAGATGCATAGTGATGAAAGTGTTGCCAGTTTCTTTCTTCGTCTAGATGATATTGTAAATCGGATGAGAAATTTGGGTGAAACCATAACCGATACTACTTTGGTGGAAAAATTCTTAAGATCCTTGACTTCAAAATTTGACTCTAAAGTTTCAGCTATTGAAGAAAGACAAGATCTGCAAACTCTTACTATTGTTCAATTACATGGTACTCTGACTGCTTTTGAAATGAGACAAGGAGGTCCTTCTCAAATAAGAGAAGTTGCTTTTAAGGCATCTACAAAAGGAAAGGAAAAGGAAGTTGTCAAATAATCCAGCTATATATCCGATGAAGAAGAAGCGAATTTCGTGAGAAAGCTCCAACTAGGTACTGGAAGATTCAAAGGTAAGCTTCCCTTCAAATGTTTTGAGTGTGGAAAAGTTGGTCACTATGCTGCTAAATGTCCTTATAGAGAAAAACATGGTAAAGGGAAACAATTTGAAAAAAGGAAGAGTTATTATGCAAATAAAGACAGTGATGGGTCATCTGATAGTGAGGAAGAACGTGAAGAAGATCTTAGACTTCTCATGGCATTTGAGCAAAGAGAAGAAAACAATACGTTTGTGGATGCTCTAGAGAAAAATGACTTTCTTGAAGTGTCCAGTAAAGATGAAGAAGATTCTGACCAAGATCTGAAAGTGCTCATGGCTAAGAAGCAAAAGAAGAAGGCTACTCGAAGAAAGGAGATCTCTCAGAAATCATGTATAGCAAAAATTGAAGGAGATAAAACAGGTATTAATCATTGTTCTTGTATTTTACTTAACTGTATATGCAAAGGTTATGATAGTGAAAGTGACAGTATGGATCTAGAAGATTCTGACCAAATGCTACAAGTGCTCATGGTAAAGAAGAAAAAGAAGAAGGCTACTCAAAGCAAGGAGGTGTCTCAGAAAACCTGTATAGCAAAGA
This sequence comes from Pinus albicaulis, assembly GCA_034641835.2. NCBI lineage: Eukaryota > Viridiplantae > Streptophyta > Pinopsida > Pinales > Pinaceae > Pinus > Pinus albicaulis. Next base: position 497,602,101 of record CM076573.1, read on the forward strand.
TTGAAGAAGATGAATCTGATAGTAATACTCTTCTTTGTGCAAACAATAGTAAAGATAGTGAAAGTAAAGTTGTGGATCTAGAAGAAGCCATCAAGATCAAAGTTGAAGAACAAAAAAAGGAAATTGATAAGAAAGATTCTATCTACAAAGAGATGATCTCTCAAATGAAAGAACAAATAGAAATGTTGAATGGACAGGTGGACAAGTATCAAAGGTTTCATACTTATGCATCCAATCAAATTAAAGAACTAGAAGCAGAAATCAAAGATCTAAATACAGATCTTGAAAAATCAAGCAAGAAGAATGAAGGACTTGAAGCTGCAATCATCTCTCTGCAAGCAGATCTTGAAGCATCGAGTAAGAAGAATAAGGAACCTCTACAACCATTTGAAAAGGAAGGCCTTGAAGTAGAAATCATCTCTCTCAAAGAAGATCTGGAAAAATCAAATAAGAAGAATGAAGAGCTGCAACAAACATGTGAAGGAAATGAAAATTGGTTAAAAGAAGAGATTCTAGATCTGAAGGATCATGTAGAAGATGGAAGAAGAAAAGAAGAAAGCATGACAAAGCAATGTCAAGCCTTGGAGGTTGAGGTAAACATTCTCAAAGGTAAATTAGAAGAAAAGGTTAAACTTTTGAGGTTTCATGATAGTACTAATATTTTGGACAATATTCAGAGTAATCAAAGGTCTCCTGCTATCAAACTTGGTCTTGGTTTCCATGAAACTGTTAAAGGAGAATCTAGCTCACAAGGAAGTGCAAAAAATTCAGAGGATGTCAATACTAAACCTGATATGTTGAAAGAGACAAAAGATCAACAAACAATCATGAATTCTCAAAGGAATTCATTCAAGAACGTTGAATGTTTTAAATGTTATAATTATGGGCATGTTGCAGCAAATTGCAGGAGAAAATCATTTCAACCTCAATCAAACAGTTCCTACATAGAAAGGTACTCTGGTTTCTTCAAGGGATATTGTTTTTCATGTAACAAGTATGGACATAAAGCAACTGATTGTAAAAGGAGGAAGATTAGAAATACTCATTATAATTCTTATGCTTATTTCTCTGGACACATGAGATGTTATTCTTGTAACAAGTATGGACATGTAGAAAAGGAATGCAGGTTGAACATATATGAGAAATTGGATAACTTCCAGCACACAAATAGAAAGTTCAAACAAATCTGGAAAAATATGGAAGACCGATCAGAAACGTAGGGAATTTTGACCTTACTGCAGTCATCCACTTCTGAAGCTTACTTCTCTGATTGACTGCAGGAATGATGTGGGATACATTATGAGATTTAGTAATGTATCGTCACAGGGGGAGCAATGTATGATGACTCTCATGATTGATTTGATTATTCTGGTTATATGTATTTCTGACAGAGCATCTGATTTGAAGAAGACAGCTACAGGAAGTACAAGTTCAGGAGGAGATGAAGGAATGTGAAAAATTTCTATGCTTCACTTTCCATACGCGGGTTCGATGAACAAAAGTCACGTATACACGCGAGTTACAGAAGACACAATCGCGTATGCATTGATGATAAGAGAATTTATATGATAGCTAAAGATCTGGAGCAGAGGTTCAGGGGGAGCATCAGTCTGATTGTTAATAACTGCATTATTGACTCTGTATCAGCTTAATTTCTCAGTTCTAAATTATGATGATATGACACTTGGTTTCTTATGTTGAAGATTATGGATGAGTCCTGTTTTATTTTGATGAAGAGTATTCGTTGCTGTGATGAAAGTCTTATAATTCGGAGACAAGGGCAGTTCATGCAGAGATTGTTGCTGATGACTTGCTGATAAATGTATTCAGGTTGCACAAGTTAAGAAGGAGCACTGGTTCAGGGGGAGCAGCAAGTTGAATACTAAAGATTTCATTGTTGGCAATATGACTACTTATTCTTTGGTTTTTGTGATAATCATGCTCAAATGATGATGACTTGGTACATGGCTTATTATGATGAGATTTTGAGCCCTGGTTGCTGATAAGTATCTTTTGTGCTCACACATGGATGAGTTGGATGTCGTTTGATTCAGAAATAAGAATAGATCATGCAGAGTTTGTTTCTATGGTTGAGATCTTTTGCCTACATATGTTACCTCATGTTAAATCTTGAAGATCTTGATGATATTGGAAAACATGGATGATTGCTTGACACATATTTGAAGATGTTGTTCTGGTATGATAATCTCTCTTGGAAAGATTGTATTGATGCTGCAAAGAATCTGAAGGCTTGGTTATTAATGTGCCTATGCTACAACCGTTGGATGACGCTTGAAGACACAACTACACTGTTCTATCTATCTGTAGTCCAGGGAAGCATGCAAATATCCCAGAAAGAAGCTGAACACTGTATTTTTCTCACAAGAAGATCAGATCTGGTTAAAATATAGAAGATGATATTGGATACGCGGGTTTCCTGAAACACAGTCGCGTATATACGCGAGTTTATTCACATAAAATCGTGTATGTCTGATTGCTGACAATTTTCTGTTTAGAGTCAGCTCTCTTCAGCACAGCTGCAGTGCTGTTCGGTATCTCTGGTGGTGATTCCAATTTTCATAATTCTATTTCTAATGTTTTGATAAAGATGCCTTGATGATTTGTTGGTAAAAGTGTTCAGGATGCACAAACTAAGGGGGAGCCTTAGTCATATGGAAAGGATGCTTGGATGCACGGATTCAAGGGGAGCATTAGCTTTGCTGAGTATAATGCATTGTTGGCATTATGATGGTTCTGAAATATGTTCTCTTTCTTGAGGACTTTCTGGTATTGGTTATAAATGGTCATTTTTGTAACTTGATGAAAAGGTCTTGTTGAGACCCATGATGTAAAATTGAGTCATGTAAGGACTTGTCTATTTTGTAAACCCACTTGGTTGGGTAGCTGAGTCAAAATTTTGTAAACCCACTTGGTTGGGTAGTTGAGTCTCATATGTAAATCCACTTGGTTGGATATTTGATGTAAAGTATGAGTCATTGGTGATAGGAAATTCATAGAGTCATGTACTTCATTGGAAAATATGTTTGAAGATTCAGCATGAACTCAGGGGGAGCTTGGTCACTTCAGTATATATCAGATCTGCAGAACGCTTCTTCCACATGCGGAGAAAAGAGGGAGAGTATGTTTTTGATCCGCCCTTTGCCCTTGATGTCAAAGGGGGAGAGTGACATGGTGTTTGAATGAAGAGAAAGAATGGTGTCAAAAATGGGGAGCATGACATGGTGTCAATGTAGTATTAATGTACCTATCTGTTGTGGTAACCAAACACCATTGTGGTTGCCATCAAGTCCAAAGGGGGAGATTGTTGGCAATATGATGCAGAGTGTTGTCCTTGATGGCAACCCACTGAATGAAGATGAAGACATGCGACTATTGACATGTGTTGTCCTTGATGGTGAACCACCTGATGAAGTTATTCTTGACCTATTGGACTTAGTAAATGATGTAAATCTGATATGAAATGATGTTTGCTAGCCATATGACGCTGAGTGTTATTCTTGAATGGAAACTTACTTGATGAAGTTGTGCTTGATAGAATATGTTCTTGATGAAGTAAATCTGATGTATCTACAGTGTGTACAGAAGGCAATGAAGAAAGGAATTCAGCATGTGCTAAATCTTGATGAAAAGAGTATGTCTCTAGGCATACACGGATTTTCCTAGGGGAAGTCGCGTATGCACACGGGAATCAACGTGCCAAGTCGCGTATGGGAAAAAGCGCTCTTAAAGTGCAAAACCAGGGGTAACCACCATGGTATTGACCCATTGTATTGGGTAATGATTCGTCTAAATGACCCCGTCCAGGAATACCATCGGAAGTAATGTAGTTTTGGCTCATGGTATTGAAAAAGGGGCTCATGGTATTGAAAAGGGTAAACCTATATAAAGAGAAGAAATTCATTGTACAAATCATGGGTGTGGTGCAAGATGTCTGAGCTTGAATGAATACTTCTCTCTGAAGTAGATCTGAATGGAAAGGGTTACAGTTGAATGATAGATCTGAATGTATGATGCACCAATGATGAAGAAGGGGATCTAGATCTGAAATGTACTTGTATTTGCTAGATCTATTTATGGAATGATTAGATCTGTGATGAGGCGAACATCTGTCTGAGGTAAAGGGTAAAATCTGAAGTGATGTATCTGTTGTGAAGAATTGCAATGACATAAAAGTCTGAAGAACCATACGCTAGTTCGCCGAAGAGGAAGCGCGTATATACGCGTCTTCGCTGAAGAGAAAGCGCGTATGCGCAATGAAATTGGATCTGTAATATGTACAGAAGTATACGCTGGTTTATGTGAACGGAAGCGCGTATATACGTGACATCAGTGAAAGGAAAGCACGTATGCAAACTAGGGGTTGCTGAAGTCTGTGGTAAGAAATGTCTGATCTGTTCTACTGGTTTACTGATATCTGTCAGTGAGTTATATGTATCTGTTTCATGGTTGACTGTGCTTAAAAGTATAGAGTGGGTCCAGTATGAAAATATGATGAAACGTGGCCTGCAAGTGGTGTCCTAAAGGAAGCTTTGGATCCAGTGTGAAAATTGATGAAACGTGGTCCATATAGGTGCTGAGGGTTGTAGCCTTCAGTCAGGGGGTTGTAGCTCCCTTCCAGGTGAGGATGGTAAACGAGAGCAGGGGGTCGTAGCTCCCTTCCAGGAGAGGCTGGTAAACGAGTCAGGGGGTTGGAGCTCCCTTCCAGGAGAGGCTGGTAAACGAGCGCAGGTGGGTGCCTGCGTGCTGGTAGAGTCTGCACTAGCACATATGTTGTAAGATGTTTTCTCTATAATAAAATATTGAAGGCTGAGCAATTGCAGCGGTGGTTTTCTCCCGACTTGGGTTTCCACCTAAAAATCCTGGTGTTCATGTGTGATGCTTTGTGTGATGGTTATTCTGTTGTTACTACACATGTTTACTGTTAACTTAACTTCATATGAATGAATATTGCAAAGAACTAAGCTAATAAATACCTGCATATTTAGATCTCTGCTAATACGCGAGTTTAATGAAGGATATCCGCGTGTATACGCGAGTTTACTGAAGGAAAGTAGCGTATGGGTTTTAGAGAGTGAAAAAGTAAAATTTTTTGAATATGCAGTAAATATTGATTCACCCCCCCCCCCCCCCTCTCAGTATTTTTCCCAACAACTGCACCGTATGTGCCTAGGTGTTTTGTCTCTTAATGCATTGTGTTTAGTGTTTTATGATGTTTTTGGTCTCTTTGGTAGTTTTATGGTCACAAGGAAAAATGACTAGAAAGCTAGTGGAAAGAAGCTAATGATTAAAACAGAGTGAAACCTAATTAGTTGATGACAAGTGGTGAATGCAAAGGAAACTACTGAAACAAAATCAAATCCAAACTATGACTAAACAGAAACAAATCTTGATAATGACTTTTAAGCAAATGATTCAAAACATAAACTCAACTTGTCAAATTCTTTCATCAAAGGTATTTTGAGAGAGAGCTTGAGACATGGTCAACTAAGCATGCAAATTCTCCTAACTAAACAGTTAAACAACTAACTTATAATGATGCAACATGTTATCCATGATTAGAGATTTGTTGAAGCATATTTGGAGTAAAACATTGATACCATCATAAGATCTCTACTTTAAGACTAGTTCCCAAATCTATTCTGCAACTTAGTTTGATAGCACTACACTTCACTCAAAGGTTATAGATTTTTGAAATAGTATTTTGAGGAAATATTTGTTTGTGAGATGATAAGGAAGTTGCAGAAGTACTTCAGGCCTTAAAATGATATTGTCTTCTGTTCATATGGTTATGAATCAATTATAGATTTTAGAACAAGAAGAGGTTTGTAAATAATGAAGGCTATTTTGTTAAGTTTAACAACTGATGTAATCTAATATGCAGTGAATGACACTGAATGTGGAGTGCAAATGCAATGAGTTAAGCTAAAACTAAACTTAAGATGTCACTAATCTAAAACAGTGCTGAACTACCAAGTCATTATCAAACTTAAAACAAAATAACTGAGCATGAATTAAGTGCAATTAAACTCCGAAGTATCCTAACTAGGCTATCATGCATTATTCTATGGAATTATACAGTCTGTTTTTCCATCATGATTGGTGTTTTGGAAGAGTTTCTTAGAACAATCCTAACTGTACAATTCAGTGCAAATGCAAACATAAAGACTGAAAGCAATTAAAAACTAAGATATCATAGCTATCTCCTACCCATCATTATGATATTTTGGAAAAGCGTTTTAAGAGCAAGAACAACTATGGTACTTAGTGCAAACACACAACTGAAACGTTCAAGATCACAATCATGCTTAAGACATTATAAGGATTTTTTGGAAGAGTTTCTTCTTTTGGAAGAGTACTTAGCATAAGTATAACTGTGATGGTGAACAAAAGAGATTGCAATTGAATCCTACAATACTATAGCCATTTCCCATTCATTATCATGATCTTTTGGAAGAGCTTCTTCTTTTGGAAGAGTTTTTAGAATGAGTATAACTATAGTAGCTAATGAAAACAACTACGAATTCAACTTCAAAAACGTAAAGGCAGCTAGGATACTTATCTAAATTACGCAAATAAAACCGTGCAGGAGGCAGGGGCCCTCTACCACCAGACGGAATCTAACACCAAATCAACTCAACGCTTTCAAAACAATACTGTCTGCTTCATTAAAGGTGAAATAACTTGAACAGAGCAATCTGCGTCTTCAGAAATGTAGCACAAAATCTAAGCAAAATCTGGAACAAAAATTTAGCCTAGCTCTCGGTTTCCCAAGTGTTTTTATAACAAATTTACATAAAAAGACTTGCAACAATTCCAGGATCATTGTCTTTCCTTATCGAAATCACATTAGGACTCTTGAAGTGGCTGCGTAAAAAGGAAAAGGACATCTAGACTAAGACATTCCTATTAGAAGTCTGCCTTATTAAATGTGTTCCCACGTACCAAAACCATATCCAGAATCCGTTTCTTCCTTCATGGTGAGCAACGAAAAATGTAGACTTGACGTGGAATATACCCATATGCGGTTTTTCTTGAGAGGCCACCTGGAACATACCCAAACGTGAAGATAGCTGCAGAATTTCCGGTTAGCTACGGAATGTCTGCATTCTGCAGCTAGTTCCGGTCAAAATGCATTACAATGACAAAAATCACAAAACTTAGCAAGTCAATCATGTTAATCATTCTAAAAGTAATTTTAACTAAATTCATTGATCAATTGGGTCTAGGATAACAATGGACAAAGGAAAATGAGGTAAAGTAAGATGAAAGAAAGCACAATCTTGAGGCTCAACATACCCCCACTGCTGACTTCTTGCATGTCCTCATGCAACTTATCCTATAAACTCAGAGGCTTCTGCAAGAACATCTAATCCTCTCCTTCTCCTTTGCCTGGAAACTAGAGATCTTCTGGGTTTTCTGATGACAAGTTTGAACCTTAAGTTGATAAGTGCCCTCATTAGCTTCTTGTTCCTCTTTTTCAACTTTTCATTAGCCTTTTCCACTTTGTCTATATGTAGGGATAAGGTTGAGTTCATATCAGTTTTGAGTTTGACTTGTTCCTTCGGAATGTCATTCTCATTTTTTATGTGTCTATTAAGTATTTCCAGCTCATACCTATCCCTTCTTAACACATCTATTTCGGACAGTGGAGGACTAGGGGTTCTCTCTCTACTCTCTAAAGCTTTCCTTTCCAAAGTTTCAACATAGTCATAGACTTCTTGCTGAGCAGGGTCAATTTCAGGGGTTCCATCATTAAAATCCTCTTCAACATCTTCTTCAATAGATGTTTCCTCATCTTCTATATTTATCACCCCTGTTTGTTTGATTTGAGTTTTCCTTAGTTTCCCCTTTAGTCTATGGCTTCTTCTTGGCTGGGAAGATCCCTCTCCTTTCTCTGTGGCAGATTTCCTGATTACCTTCTCTTTCTTAATTTGTCTCTTGATTTGAGTCAACTTCTCTAAGATGATTTCCTCACTACTTTCCTGGACTATTTTGTCAATTTCAATTTTTGAAGCTCTCCATTTTCTGCTTCTCCTTGTAGGCTGTTGTTCAGATGAGGGCTCTTTTGGTTCTTCAAAATGATTTCTTATCAAGAAATTGTCCCAAGTATCATTGGTGTTCAATTAAAATCTTAACCAAGCCATGATGATATAAAGTTGTCTTTAAAAATTGAACCCTTCTTTGAACACAAGAAGCCATCTTTTTCAAACTTTGAAGCAAGAAATAGGGTAAGTTTAACTCTTCCCCCAAAAAATGCATTATCAGTCTAATGTGGTAAACATAAAATGTGCCATATCTACCCTCACATGTAATAAATTTTTGCAGAATAAGTAGTATGTTTCTCCATTTATTTTTCAAGCCAGAACTTGGAATTCCTTTATTAAACACAGTGATATCCATACCTGGTGATTTTAGAATTTGCTTCCAGGATTCATGATGGAATTCTCTGTTTTTGAACCATCTCTCTCCATTTCTAAGAAACCCTGTAGCTTCTGCAATGAAAACTTCAGTGACAGTGAATTTGACATCTCCCACTTCAACTTCAGCTCCTTGAAATGATCTTGCAAATGTTTTAGTGACTTCTTTGTGGAAGCCATTAAACTTCTCAAGAAATTGTAGCCATCCTATCTGTTGCAACATTTATTTACATTGAGGGTAGCCTTCTAGGTATTTTATACCCACTGGTTCAGTTCTTACAATGAAACCCATAATTGCTTCTTCAATGTTCAGATTAATACTCTTTTCTACCCACTGAAACAATAACTTCCACCTTTGAATTGATATACCTCTATACTCAGTGACAATGGCTTCAAAATTCGGAATGATATACCTCTGCGTTATAGTGACAATGGCTTCAAACTTCGGACTGATATGCCTCTGTCTCCCGGTAACAAATGGCTTCAAATTCTTCACTTGTATACCTCTGTCTCCCGGTGATAAATGGCTTCAAATTCTACACTGCTATACCTCTGCGTTTACAGTGATAATGCTTAATCTCTGTTCATGGTGATATGGCTTTGATATTCAAACTGATATACCCTTTTCTCTGCTCACGGTGATAGGAATATCTCTATTTTGCAGAATGAAGTGCTGGCTACAGAATGGAGTGATGAAAGTAGTTACGGAATGAGTAAATGGAGTGAGGTGGAGGAAACGAATTAATGATTGAAAAGACGGCGGATATTTTTACAACAGAAAAGAAAATCATCATTGAATGATTTGGTTGGGTGACGTGAGGAGTTCAAACACTTCAGCCATTTTAACCGCTTAAATGATGTCGGGTATAGAATTTGAAATGAGAGATTTTAATCCAAAGTTTGTGGAGGGTATTTTGGTCATGATCAATAAAAATAATTAAAACAACTTTTTCGAATAATTCATAACTAAAACTATGCTAAACTTTATGAAATGCCATTATAATCTAAACTTGTTACCTCTGCTTTTCATTTGATTTTTTTTTTAGTCTTTGTCTTCTCTGTTCACCTTTGGAAGAGTCTTCATAATTATTCTTGATTCTTCTTATTCATGGATACACTGGATCATTTTGTTGCAATTCTAATGTCTGCTGACTAATGCCTTCAGGATTTGTAGCTGCGGAATGACTGTCTGGTTGTGGAAAGTCTGATCAGCTGCAGAATGTCTGTTAAGCTGCAGAATGTACCTGTAGAGAATTTTAATCATGGAATGGAGTGTTTTTGGAATATAAGTGAAATTTTATATGGTATGAATGAAGATGGATGATGAGCCATGATATGTATGAAGTGAATGATGAAATGGAATGGATTCAGTTTATGAAATGGAGTGAAAGAACATAAGAACTGCCCTGCAATCCATGACATGTATTATTCATTTGCAGTAAGACATCAGACTTTAAATTTTGACATGAAAATGAGGTGAATGGAGTATGGAATGGGATGAATGAAATATGGAATGAAGTAGAGTATGAATGAATGAATGAATGAAATGGAATATGGATGGATAAGTGAATGGAGTAAATGAAATGAGATGGATCATAAGCACTATAGATCTGAACTTACGATTTTGTAACAGCTGCTTGCAAAAACAAAATGGAAAAGTTAGAGTGTCAGAGAGACTCTGATTTTCACCCTATCTTTTCTATATAAACATGCCAATCAATGATTGGTTTTCATGTTTATACTTTTATTTATTTATTTATTTTTTTCAAAAGAAATGCTTCAGAAAATTCAATCAAGTTAATGAAGAAGAAAGATTCTTCTTCATTAACTTCACATCACTGCATTCTTGGAACTTCTGGACAAATTCTTCTCTTGAGAGTGGTTTGTGATACAACTTCAATCTATGACCATTCACAAGAAAAGTGACATCTTCTTCATCTATATTTCTGATTTTTACTGCCCCATTATCAAAAATTTCAACAACTTCATATGGCCCAAGCCAATGTGTCTGAAATTTACCTTGAAAATCCTTGAATTTTGAATCAAACAAGAGAGCCCAATCACCTTCTTTGAATTTCTTCTCTTTGATGTACTTGTCATGCCATCTAGTCCTTTGTTGTTGGACTAGACTTGTTTTCTGAACTGCATCTTGTCTGATCTCATCCAATTCATTAATTTTCTCCAATCTATGCTTTTGTGCCTCCGTTAAATCAAGTCCTAGCTGAACTGCCATTTTGAAAGTTTGAATCTGGAACTCTATGGGAAACAAAACTTGCTTTCCATAAACAAGTTCATAAGGAGTATGGCCTATTGTGTTTCTCCATGTAGTTCTATAGGCCCACAAGGCTTCAGGAAGCCTATCTACCCAATCTCTTCTATGTAAATGAACAGTCTTTGTTAGGATTCCCTCAATGACCTTATTAGTAGATTCCACTTGACCATTTTCTTGTGGATGATAAGGAGTAGATTTTCTATGTCTGATTTTGTACTTCTCCATCATTTGCTCCACTAGCCTTGATGTAAATTGAGTTCCTTGATCTGTAACAATTTCCCTTGGGACACCAAAACGAGTAAAAATATCCTCAAAAAGAAAAGTAACTACAGATGATTCATTAGCAACAAGTAATGGCTTGGCTTCTACCCATTTAGTAACATAATCAGTGCAAACTAATATATATTTCTTTTGTCTTGATGGAGGACTAATAGGTCCTACAAAATCCAAAGCCCATTTTTCAAAGGTTCAATATGTACCTGAGGTTGTAATGGCATCTCACCTGAAGGAGAAGGTTTCCCTACCCTTTGGCAACTGTCACACCTTTTGACATACTCTTTAGCGTCTTTAAACAAGGATGGCCAATAATATCCTAAATTAAGGATCTTATAGGTTGTCCTCTTATCAGCAAAGTGTCTGCCACAAGGTTCATCATGACATGCTTTGAGAATCTCAGGCATCTCATCTTCACGAACACACCTTCTAATGATTAAATCTGGACCTGTCTTGTACAACTCATTAGCAACCCATGAATATTTTTCACTATCATGAATGATTTTTATTTTATCCCTTACATTCATTATTGAAGGAAATTTTCCTGAAACTAAATAATTAGCAATATCAGCAAACCATGGAGTTTGAGTAGAGATTGCAAAAAGATATTCATCAGGAAATTGATCTTCAACTGGAGTGTCATCTTTGATATTTTGGAGTGTAGATAGGAAATCAGCTATTGTGTTTTGTTTTCTAGGCCTATCTAGAATGGTAATGTTGAATTCTTGTAATAGCAATAACCATCTTATAACTCTGCCATTAGTAATTGATTTTTTCATTAAGTATCTAATTGCATAATGATTAGTGTGAACAAAAGTTTCATAGCCTGTTATATAGTGTCTAAATTTTTTTATGGCATGAACAACAGCTAAAAACTCTTTTTCAGTTACAATATAGTTTAACTTTGCAGGAGTCAAATTTTTACTGGTGTAATAGATGGCATATGGAATCAAATCTTTTTGTCCCAATACTGCTCCTAGAGCTATATTGGAAGCATCTGTCGAGATATGAAAAGGTAACTTCCAGTTAGGTCCCCTTAATATAGGTGCTTTAGAAATTTTGATTTTCAGGGTTTCAAAAGCTAATTGGCAATCAGAAGTCCATTTGAATTCACAATCTTTGGTAAGTAATTTGAAGAGTGGAGATGCTATTTTGGTGAAGTTTTCTATAAATCTCCGATAATATCCTGTAAATTCTAGAAAACTTCTAACATCTCTTTGACAACTTGGAATAGATAAGTTAGAGATGACTTCAACTTTTGACTCATCAACTCTAATCCCATCCCCTGAAATGTGATGCCCTAAAACAATACCTTTAGTAAACATCATAAAACATTTTTCATGACTAAGTGAAAGATTTTATTCCTGACATCTCTTTAAAACTTTTTCCAAGTTTTCTAAAGCTTCTTCAAATGAGTTTCCATAAACTGTGAAATCATCCATGTACACCTCTACACAATCATGTATTAGATCTGAAAAAATTCCTAATACTTCCATTTGGAATGTTGCAGGTGCATTGCATAATCCAAATGGAAATACTCAGTAAGCATAAGTACCCCAAGGACAGGTAAATGTGGTTTTGTCTTGATCTTCAAGTGCTACTTGGATTTGGTTGTAACCACTAAACCCATCTAAGAATGAGAAGTACTTTTTGCCAGCTAATGTATCTAACACTTGATCTATGAAAGGTAAGGGAAAATTGTCTTTAAGAGTAGCTTTGTTTAGTTCTCGGTAGTCAACACATACCCTCCATTTTCCATTTTTCTTTGGCACAATTACCAAAGGAGAAACCCACTGACTATCTGAAATGGGATAGATGAAATTGACATTTAACATTTTTTGCAATTCTTCTTTAACAATCTCCCTAAGATTTGGATTCATCCTTCTTTGAGGTTGTCTGATTGGTTTGCAATTTTCCTCTATATAGATGTGATGAGTGCAAGTCTTGGGGCTTATCCCTTTCATTTCAGTGTACTCCCATGCATATGCAGAAGAATGTCTCTGTAATACTTTGACTAACTCTTCTTGTTGAGATTTTTCTAGGTTATTGTTTATGTTCAAAGTTTTGCCTGGAAAAATCTCACTTGTAGAGCTGCCAAATTTATCCATAGAATGAAGAGACATCTGCCTTGATGACAAAAACTCAATATTGGATCCCTCTTGAAATGATTCATGTTTATGTTCTGGAGAGGATTCAAAATTTTCTAGAGTATTCATAATTTGATTATCTTCACTAATTTCTGAAATTGTGAAGAGAGGTTGTAAATCTTCTTCATCCTCTATCCATTGAGTGTCATCTAGATCTGTAATTGTCCTAGCTGGAGGATATAAAGTGAATTTCTTAGTTGAACTACCATCGAGATACACATATCACCGGACTCACAACTAACAAAGCACCGGTACCGTAGCCAAACGAAGGTTTTCTAATATAACAGAGCAGTCTCTCAGATGCTTTCAGAGTTAGGACTGGCGCATAAGCAGGAAGTCTTCGAGGAGTCTAGGATACCGGAATGTCTTCTATTACCCCATCTCGTTTGATCATAGATTACAGATCTTTTTGCCAATTGTAACAATGTGTGTGGAAGAGGAAGATTAGGAAGTTTTGGCTGTTTATCCATGATTTGTCTACTCATGTTATTGATTGCCTATTTCCTATGCCAATGAGTGTGTTTTTTGGATTTCAATTCCATTGATGTGAATTTTAACAACTGGATTTCCTGGGTCAAGATACTTTGGAATAGCTATCTTGCCCATCATAATGTCTGCTATTTTTCCTTCCAGTTGAATTTTCTTTGTTTCTCTTATTCTTTTTCTTGTTTTCTTCATGCTCAACTCCTTTATTGTTTTGGCTAATATTGGAATTTCCTTGATGGCTTGTAATAATGGAATTTTAATGCAAACATTTCTCAGCTCATCTAGGAAATCATAATTAGGCACCATGATTTGTTTTTCTACACCTCTATCAATTTGTAGTCTTTCCGGAAAGGGAGGCATAGAAGTAGATGTAGATGGTTGCTCTAATACAGGAGTTGAATTTATTGGATCTTTTTGCTTTAATTTTTCAGTGTTTGGGTCTTGAAAGGATGTGTCTTCCTCAAGACTTTTATTCACCCGTAGAGAGTCTTCCTTAGAGTTATCTTGTTCTTGTATAATCACAGAAGGTTTCCTCTTTTCAAGTATTCTTCCAGACCTAAGTTGAACATCACTAAGGTCTAGAGGAGTAATTAAATAAGTTGGAAACTGTTGGCCTTCTATCATGTATCTGTTCTGAGGATTTTTATTATTGGGGTTTGGTATGGGTTGAGCAGGAAATTGATTTGATTTTTGAGGAAATGGTAATGGGAGTGGTTGATTTTGATGTGGTTGGTTCTGATGATGTTGTTGAGGACTTTGTTGAAAATTTTGTTGAAGATTTTGAGGAAAATTTTGTTGAGGATTTTGAGGATAAAAATGTGAATATGGTGGATAAGATGGTGGATACTGATAGTATGGAGAGTATCTTTCATAGGGACTTTGTGTTCCTTGTGCCCAAGATTGAGATTGATTTTGAAATTGGGGCCAAGGTTGCTGCCAAGAATTCCAAGGTGGAGGTTGATTATACATTTGATCATGGAATCCCTGTGTCTGAGGTCCCTGCCAAGGTCTTCTAAATACAAAGTTAAGAGATTCTGTGGATTCTGTAGGAGTTTCTTCCTGAAAGACAGCTTTGAGACCAGGAAGAGAAGGAAAATTCTTGGTTTCATGTTTTTCAGAACAAATGACACAGGTCTCTACAATTTTTACATCTAAAGGACACTCTCTCAAGGCATGTTTCTTTCTACATTTGGGACAAAAGATTGCCAAAGCATCAGATTCAGCCTTTTTCTTGTTTTGTATCTTAAGGGTGTCTATTTGTTCACTAAGACTCCCTAAGATGTCAGATTTAAAATCATCAAGCATGTGTCCTATTTCTGATCTACTTACTGTCCCAGAAGCAGACTTACTTGCCCTTGCAAGAGCAGGATCTCTTGGACCTTTGATAGTTTTAGATTTCCCTCTTGAAAGGTTGATACATAACTCAGATATTTCAGGTAAAGTGAGCTGTGATATATCCCCTTTTCCCATCATGTTGAGGATATCCAATCATTCATCCCTAATTGTTTTCAACAAAATAGCTTTTAAGGTGTCTTGATCTAGGTTTTCCATTTTTGCTCTTTTGATGTTGTAATTAAATCTCTCCAACAAATCTTCCAAATTTTCATCTTCTTTTTGTAACATCTTGAACACTTCTTCCTTATGATTAACCGGCATACAATAATCCAAATATCTTTCTAGAAATGCTTGTTTCATGTCTTCCCATGTTCTAATAGAACTGCTGATCAGACTCATAAACCACTTCAATGCTGCTCCTTTCAAGGTTGAAGGGAATAATTTCAGTTTTTGAGCATCTTGTAAGTAGTCATAAGTTCTACACAGAACTTCAAATTCAAATAAGAAGGTTTCAAGATCTTCAGTTTTAAGTCCATAGAAGTTTGGAAGGACAGAGGGTGAAATTTTTTTCATGGTTGTATTGGTTTCTTCATCAATTATAGGGAACCCAAAAGAGCTTCCTATTTCTCTTCTACCTCTTCCTCCATCTGCACCTCTACCTCCTTCTCCTCTACCTCTACCTCTACCTCCAAATAGTGTGTGTTCTCCATTAAAGACTCCTCCTCCTCCTTCTTCTGCCATGGTTGACTCTCCTATGGAAGTGGAAAGGTTTGTGTCCCTAATAGGAGTTTTTAAATCTTCTTCTATGGCAGGTTCAGTGGATGAAGTGGAAGGTTTCTCTAATGGAATAGCTGACCTTAGATCTTCTAGAAGTCCAGGATCAGTAAAGGATGGAATGTGGGTCTGAGTTGAAGGTGTACTAGCTCTGGATCTAGATGAAACAAGTGGTGTTCTAGAAATCAAACTTCTGCTTCTACTGCTTATAAATCTTTCCCTTGAATCTCTCTCCCTACGCATATAATTGTTTTTGGATGCTAAGAAACAAAGGTTACCTAGTTTTCACTTCCCCGGCAATGGCGCCAAAATGTTTGGTCTCAACCTAGTCTCCTAAATTGAGTTCATTTAATTGTCAACCAGGGTTGGTAAACTGTTGAAGTGAAGTGCACCGTATGTGCCTAGGTGTTTGTCTCTTAATGCATTGTGTTTAGTGTTTTATGATGTTTTTGGTCTTTTGTGATGATTTATGATGTTTTTGGTCTTTTTGGTAGTTTTATGTTCACAAGGAAAAATGACTAGAAAGCTAGTGGAAAGAAGCTAATGATTAAAACAGAGTGAAACCTGATTGGTTGATGACAAGTGGTGAATGCAAAGGCAACTACTGAAACAAAATCAAATCCAAACTATGACTAAACAAAAACAAAGCTTGATAATGAATTTTAAGCAAATGATTCAAAACATAAACTCAACTTGTCAAATTCTTTCATCAAAGGTATTTTGAGAGAGAGCTTGAGACATGGTCAGCTAAGCATGCAAATTCTCCTAACTAAACAGTTAAACAACTAACTTATAATGATGCAACATTTTATCCATGATTAGAGATTTATTGAAGCATATTTGATACCATCATAAGATCTCTACTTTAAGACTAGTTCCTAACTCTATTCTGCAACTTAGTTTTATAACACTACACTTCACTCAAAGGTTATAGATTTTTAAAATAGTCTTTTGAGGAAATGTTTGTTTGTGAGATGATAAGGAAGTTGCAGAAGTACTTCAGGCCTTAAAATGATATTGTCTTCTGTTCATATGGTTATGAATCAATTATAGATTTTAGAACAAGAAGAGGTTTGTAAATAATGAAGGCTATTTTGTTAAGTTTAACAACTGAAGTAATCTAATATGCAGTGAATGACAACTAAATGTGGAGTGCAAATGCAATGAGTTAAGCTAAAACTGAACTTAAGATGTCACTAATCTAAAATAGTGCTGAACTACCAAGTCATTATCAAACTTAAAACAAAATAACTGAGCATGAATTAAGTGCAATTAAACTCCGGAGTATCCTAACTAGGCTATCATGCATTATTCTATGGAATTATACAGTCTGTTTGTCCATTTGATTGATATTTTGGAAGAGTTTCTTAGAACAATCCTAACTGTACAATTCAGTGCAAATGCAAACATAACGACTGAAAGCAATTAAAAACTAAGATATCATAGCTATCTCCTACCCATCATTATGATATTTTGGAAAAGTGTTTTAAGAGAAAGAACAGCTATGGTACTTAGTGCAAACACACAACTGAAAAGTTCAAGATCACAATCATGCTTAAGACATTATAAGAATTTTTTGGAAGAGTTTCTTCTTTTGGAAGAGTACTTAGCATAAGTATAACTGTGATGGTGAACAAAAGAGATTGCAATTGAATCCTACAATACTATAGCCATTTCCCATTCATTATCATGATCTTTTGGAAGAGCTTCTTCTTTTGGAAGAGTTTTTAGAATGAGTATAAATATAGTAGCTAATGAAAACAACTACGAATTCAACTTCAAAAACGTAAAGGCAGCTAGGATACTTATCTAAATTACGCAAATAAAACCGTGCAGGAGGCAGGGGCCCTCTACCACCAGACGGAATCTAACACCAAATCAACTCAACGCTTTCAAAAAAGTACTGTCTGCTTCATTAAAGGTGAAATAACTTGAACAAAGAAATCTGCATCTTCAGAAATGTAGCACAAAATCTAAGCAAAATCTGGAACAAAAATCTAGCCTAGCTCTCGGTTTCCCAAGTGTTTTTATAACAAATTTACATAACAAGACTTGCAACAATTCCAGGATCATTGTCTTTCCTTATCGAAATCACATTAGGACTCTTGAAGTGGCTGCGTAAAAAGGAAAAGGACATCTGGACTAGGACAGTCCTATTAGAAGTCTGCCTTCTTAAATGTGTTCCCACGTACCAAAACCATATCCAGAATTTGTTTCTTCCTTCATGGTGAGCAACGAACAATGTAGACATGACGTGGAATATACCCATATGCGGTTTTTCTTGAGAGGCCACCTGGAACATACCCAAACGTGAAGACAACTGCAGAATTTCCGGTTAGCTACAGAATGTCTGCATTCTGCAGCTAGTTCCGGTCAAAATGCATTATAATGACAAAATCACAAAACTTAGCAAGTCAGTCATGTTAATCATTCTAAAAGTAATTTTAACTAAATTCATTGATCAATTGGGTCTAGGATAACAATGGACAAAGGAAAATGAGGTAAAGTAAGATGAAAGAAAGCACAATCTTGAGGCTCAACAGTCCCCTTGGATTATGATCAAATATTAAACTCCCATTTAAGGCAAGGGAACAAGATCATAGTCAAAACCCCTTTTCCTTTAGGGTCACCCCATAATGCATGTCAAATTCCCAAATAAAAACAAGCATAAGCACATGATTGCAAAATGAATAAAATACAATTTGATTGAAATCCCACCTTCATCCATGTGCTCCTGCCAAGTGGGTGAGGAGTATATGACTGATGCAGGTGGCAGAGATCGAAGTGGCATGTCGTCATTAGCTAGTGGTGGTTGTTAAGGGTTGTTGGTTGGTCGGTTGGAAGAGATGATGGGAGGAAATTTTCCTACTATGGGGTTACCCATTTTGGTGGGTAACGAGACATAAAAATTAGGGTTGGTTATGGAATAAAATACTAGAACACTTGAGCTTTGATAGTTTGGTAAAAATAAACAAAACACAAGCAATGAGATATATGTCCAAAATATTGAAACCCATAAGGGCTATCTGCAAATCTTTCCAAAATGGGAAATATACAAGATTGAGGTTCAAGTCAAGGGAGTGCTCGACACTATTATCACCCAGTAATTTCTCCAGGTTCAAGAGAGAACTCACCGAGGTAACCACAGACCAACTTCAAACTCTAGGATCTAGCCTTCTTAGGGTTCAGAGAGGGCTCTCTCTTTAAATTTAACTTTGTTTTGATTTGTAAATATTAGGCTAGTTATGAATGTGTAGATTTGGTTTGGTTTTGGTAGATTTGGTGGAAAAAATCACTTGAAAGGATGGATAGTGGGAAATCTATTTGTCCATTGGGCTATAGAGTCAAAATCAAGCTAACAGGATTAGGATTAAGAGGCAAAAAGGTCAAATGTCTTCAGTGCAAGATAGATAACCCTTGGAGATCTTGGAAAGTTGTTTTTTTGAGATGGTATGATCAAGATAAAGGGCACTTAAGAATCCTTTGATCTGGAAAAGGGAAGTAGTAGATAGAGGTCAAATGGGAGAGGGAGAAATTAAGGGTTCCCTACACCGGAAATCAGAAGAAAACAAAGAAATGATAACTAGTTAAAAACAAGGTGCTATTAACATGTCCTGTAGTAATACTCCTAGTTATACATTCATATTTAGAATTAAAACACAAATGTATGCATGTAACAGAGAAAAATAACAATGACAAGTTTTAGAGAGTCACTCTAGATAGCTTATCACAGGGATCTTGAAGTATGATGCCAAATACTTGATCCATTATACTAATAAAAATCGAAATCCAAAGCCTTCAAGTCAAAAAAATATTTATAGTAATCTCCAACAATTTTATTCCACCAAAATACTTCAAAGAGTGAAGTATTTATACAAATTCTAAACTATAATATCTTGAAAAAATATCAAGATTGGTTTATAAATATCTCCAATTGTTTTACATAAATAGAACTTAAGTAAAGGACACTAAAAATTAATGCATCTATTTGGCACTATTTTTTATGGATAGGTGATGCCAAAGAGGATAATTCAAATTTGATCTCAACTCTAAGTTGATGATGAGGCATCCAAGTCACTAACTATCTCCTTTCTTTGTGCATTCTACTCTAGCAATTCTGCAAACTTGGGGTCCAATGATACCTTCGTATTTATCAATCCGAAATATATATGTAAAATGTGAAAGAGGTTATTGTAGATAAATATGTTTTTGAGATAAACCTCTCGCAGTTACCTAAAATTATTCTCCAGCTATTCAAAATAGGCTCTGCAAAAAGATGTGTAAAACAATGTTTTCCACAGTTTGAACAATAGGATGTAACTATGTGCATGTATCTCTCATTCTGTAATACCTATGCAAAAAGTGAGATATAATTTTATATATGGGTCTCTTAGGAACAAAAACCTCCTTCATTTTTTTAATATGTATTTCTTATTGGTCACAATATTCTCTGAAAAATGATGACTTAACAGGAATTTTCTACAAAAAGTGCTTTCAAATATTGTTTAATATTTCCAAACCCATAATGGTTGTTAGAAAAGTGAGAGAGGTTTTTGTAGTTGGACATCTTAGGAACATAAATATCCTTCAGTTTTTCAAAATTAATCTTGGATTGTCCACAATAGTTTCTGTAAAACTATGACTTAAACATGAAATTTCTTTAAAAATGTCCCTTCTTGCTATGTTTTCATCTTTTAAGCTTACTTCTCTTTTAACTACTTTTACTTTCACTTTGGATAAAATTAATGAAAGTATTTTCATCTTTATTTACCATTTACTACCTCTGTATTTACTTTTACTATTTTACCTTGAATGCTCTGTAACTTTGTTTTAACCTTTACTGTGACTTTCATCTGATACACTTTAACTCTGATGCTCTTTGACTGTTCTATTTTCACTGTCACTGTGAATTCTTACTTTAATTTAAATTTAACATTTACTGTGAGTTCTTCCTTTTACCCTGACTATTATGAATGCCCTATTTTAATGTTTACATTAAAATGCTCTTTTATCTTTCACAGATGACTTTTCTTTAACTCTGATGCCTGGAATCTTTTAAGGAAAATCCTTTGAATTCATTTCCTTGTAAGTTCTTGGAGTAAAACATATATTTAACTAGTATTTGGATTGTTTTATCCAAATTCTCCTTTTGCTAATGACCTGCAAAAATCAAACAATTTGTTAATGAAACAGAGGTCTACAAGAAGGGATAATGGCTTTGATGAATTGGGAAGACCTGTGAAATGAATTTTGACTTTCGAGGTTTAACTTCGTTGGCACTGAGTAATTGAGTGTAAAAATTCGGGATTCTGAGCATTGGTAAAAGAATTTGAATCTTTCAAAGGGATTCTACAAAAAATACACTCTATGAAGGTAATTAAGGTATTTCTGTAGAGAAATAGGCTTCACAAAGTTCAATATTGACAGAAATAACTCTTTTTGATGACGAGAGGGTTACTTTATTGAGGAATACCTATTTTCGCAGGTATTAGGTCTTCAAATAGGGTTTCTAAGGCATCATACAGGCTTTTATGATGGCTATTGAAGGTTTTTTTGTAGGTTGATTGGACGTTTCCTGTGTTCTTGGAAAAAATTTCAATGGCTTTTAGGTTATTTGAGTGTGAAAATGGTGTAATGGCACTCGATTTTTGAGTCAGAAAAGCTTTGAAAAGGGACAGATAATGTAGAAAAGGGTTCAACTGCATGCAATATGAAGTTTTTATAACGTTTTAGGCTTAAAAAAATATCAACATTGAACACATGTCATATCAGAGTAGAGGCGGTTTGGAGCATGAGGCAGAAAACCGTAGGCGGTTATCACATTGGTTATAAGTGGTAAGTGGTTTGGGATGGATCGAATGCAATCCAGTTGGAATTTTCCATGTGGAGGAGAGAGAGAACAATGAAACCATCCATTTCGCGCAGATTTGGTGGTTGGGTGATCGTGCATCTATTCTGCACGATATCGAATATGAATCGTCGGATATGGAAGTTGAAAGCGAAGGGTCGAGATTAATTCGGGAGTTGCGTCGGGATAAGAGTAGTGGGACTAGGATTTTATATGTGGCAGGAATGGTTTTAGGCTTTATAAACTATGCTTTAATAAAGTTTAAACCCTTAGGCATTAAATAATATAGTGAAGGGGTAATGCTTTTCTTTTAAAACATTTTGTAAAATGTTTGAAATACGCGGGCGTGGTTATTATATATTATACAGTTTTAAACCTTTTGAATAGTTTAAAAACTATAAGAGCATGGTATTTCAATAGAGATAGGTTTAGACCAAAAGGGTTTATAGGCGAGGTTTTTATTTTATGCACGTGGGGATAATAAAATATGGTCTAAACTTTATAATAGTGGTTTTTTGGGGGTTATTTAGATATAGGGGAATTAATATCTACGGGAGGGTAAATTAGGGATTTAATAAACATAGGTTAAAAGTTAATATGAAAAAGGTAGTGAAATGGAAAAAACACATGTTATATCTAAGTAAAATGTGAAAAATAAAGCATTGCTCATTTTTTATATTATTTCACTAATACTGAGGGTAAATGTAATTTTGAGGGTTTTATGAATGTTTTTTGAAGGGAATGAAATTAATTATTTTAGGGTTATAATTTTACTAAGTAATAATGTTCCTTTACTTAGGAAAAAGGGGTTTTGATGTATGAAATGAAGAGTCAATGTTGATGAATGAGGGTTTAAGATAGGAATTCAATATTTTTAACTTATCAGTCATTGAGCCTTGGGTTCGGTCCCAACAAAAGTCAGAGAAATTCTTTGAGCCTTTTTGACTGAAAGTTTAGAATACTGAATACATATAGGGGAGGGGAAATTAGTGATTTTCCAAATGATGTCTTATTTACATGCTTTCTCCAATACTTTATACCTACCCAATTTTATTTCTAACATTTTTTCTTCATTTTGTAGGTGCATTTAGACTTGCAACCTTAAAACATTTTTCTTTCAAAGCATAAAACTATCTAGATCTACCTTATTTCATCCGAGGGCTCAGATTAAACTGTTGAGCTCCTCATTATTCTCTACCTATCTACTGATTTTTTAAGTTTAAACTGTTTGACAAATCTTTAGTCACTATCTAAAACATGAAATTGAAAACATGAAAAGTTAAGATTAAACTGTTTAACTAATCATGGATTATGGCATTTATTGACACTCTGCACATAATAATTATTCTTGTAGTAAAAGTAAAAGTAGTGGCATTTGGATTTGCCCACTTTCAGGTCTTATTTCTTTTCTTTTGGGATTTATATTTCTCTAAGTCCTTTGATCTTTCTTTTTAGGACATTTTACCCTCTTTTTGGCTTTTTATTATTTATTATTTTCAAAATATGTGAAACAACTTGCAGAAATAAAGGTATGTACATATTTACAAGACTATCAAAGTCAATTCAAAAATTATGAATCCTATATTTATAGGACCCTAACAGACACCAAGGCCACCATATTTTGTTCACATAGATATATGTGGACCAACAAGAACACCAACCCTTCAATCTAATTATACTAAAATGGTTTGGGTTTCATTTCTTAAAGAAAAATTAGAAGCACTCAATAGTTTAAAATCATTCAAAGCCTTAGTTAAATTGAAAGTGATCTAAGAATCAAATTCCTAAGATCAAATAGTGGATGTGAATTCACCTCAAATGATTTTAATGAATTATGTGATAAGTATGGAATAAATATACAACTTTAAGTTGAAATAACTCCACAATAGAATGAAATTGTAGAAATAAAGAACATATCAATACAAGAAACAGTGAGAAATGGTTTTTTCTATTGTTTATATTATGAAGAGAGCACAATTTTGAGTTAATAGTGACAACACACCATATGATAACTTTGAAGAAATGGTTTTTTCTATTGTTTATATTATGAAGAGAGCACAATTTTGAGTTAATAGTGACAACACACCATATGAGCTATGGAAGGGCAGACTAGCTTCAATTAAGTATTTTATTTTTTTTGGAATCAAATTTTACATGAATATAAATGATGATATATTGGACAAATTTTATTCTAGAGTAAATGAGGGAATCTTCCTTGGATACTCAACAAGAAGAAAATATTACAAATGCTACAATAGAATACTACGCAAAATTGTGGAATGTATTGATGTAAGAATATATGCTTTGGATGTAAGAAATGTTATACTAAAACTCGGGGAAAAAATACCGAGGCAACTAAAACCGCATTTAGGGAAAACTAAAACTTTTACTTTTTCATGCTCCAAAACCCATACGCTACTTTTCTGAAGCCAACTAGCGTATGCACGCAGATATCCTTCATAAAACTCGCGTATACACAGAGATCTAATTATGCCATTAATTCTTCACTTATATCATTCCATCATTCATTCATTAGATGTTCTATAAACAGTAAACATGTGCAGTAAGAACAGAATAAACCATCACACATAAGCATCACACATGAACACCGGGATTTTAGGTGGAAACCCAAGTCGGGAGAAAACCACCGCTGCAGTTGCTCAGCCTTCAATATTTTATTATAGAGAAAACATCTTACAACATATGTGCTGGCGCAGACTTGACCAGCACGCAGGCACCCACCTGTGCTTGTTTACCAGCCTCTCCTGGAAGGGAGCTCCAACCCCCTGACTCGTTTACCAGCCTCTCCTGGAAGGGAGCTACAACCCCTTGATCTCGTTTACCAGCCTCTCCTAGAAGGGAGCTTCAACCCCTTGACTGAAGGCTACAACCCTTAGCACCTCTATGGACCACGTTTCATCAATTTTCACACTGGATCCAAAGCTTCTCGTTAGGACATAAATTCATAAAAGCATGCTTCATCATATTTTCAGACTGGACCCACTCCATACTTTTAAGCACAGTCAAACATGAAACTGATACATATAACTCACTGACAGATATCAGTAAACCAGTAGAACAGATCAGACATTTCTTACCACAGACTTCAGCAAACCCTAGTTTGCATATGCGATTTCCTTTCAATGATGTCGCATATATACACACTTCCGTTCACATAAACCAGCGTATACTTCTGTACATATTACAGATCTAATTTCATTGCGCATACGCGCTTTCTCTTCAGCGAAGCCGCGTATATACGCGCTTCCTCTACGGAAAACAAGCGTATGGTTCTTAAGACATTTAGGCCATTGCAATTCTTCAGAACATATACATCACACAAATTTTTACCCTTTACTTCAGACAGATGTTCGCCTCATCTCAGATCTAATCATTCCATAAACAGATCTAGCAAGTACAAGTACATTTCAGATCTAGATCCCCTTCTTCATCATTGGTGCATCATACATTCAGATTTATCATTCAACTGTAACCCTTTCCATTCAAATATCCTTCAGAGAGAAGTATTCATTCAAGCTCAAACATCTTGCACCCCCACTCATGATTTGCACAATGAATTTCTTCTCTTTATATAGGTTTACCCTTTTTCAATACCATGAGCCAAAACCACATTACATCTGATGGTATTCCTGGACGGAGTCATTTAGACGAATCATTACCCAATAAAATGGGTCAATACCATGGTGGTTACCCCTGGTTTTGCACTTTTTGAGCGCTTTTGCCCATACGCGACTTGGCACGTACTTCACCGCGTGCATACGCTACTTCTACTAGACAAATACACGTATTCCTTGAAACATACTCTTTTCATCATGGATCTAGCACATATTGAATTCCTTTCTTCATTACCTTCTGTACTCTCTGTAGATACATCAAATTTACATCTTTAAACAGGTTCATCAAGACATATTCTATTAAGCACAACTTCATCAAGTAAGTTGCCATTCAAGGACAACACTCAGCATCATATTGCTAACAAACATCATTTCATATCAGATTTACATCATTTACCAAGTTCATCAAGTCAATAATAACTTCATCAGGTGTATTGCCATCAAGGACAACACAAGTCAACAATCTCATGTCTTCATCTTCATTCAGTGGGTTGCCATCAAGGACAACATTCTGCATCATATTGCCAACAATCTCCCCCTTTGGACTTGATGGCAACCACGATGGTGTTTGGTTACCACAACAGATAGGTACATTAAGAATACAATGACACCATGTCACTCTCCCCATTTTTGACACCATTCTTTCTCTTCATTCAAACACGATGTCACTCTCCCCCTTTGACATCAAGGGCAAAGGGTGGATCAAAACCAACATACTCTCCCCCTTTTCTCCACATGTGGAAGAAGCGTTCTGCAGATCTGATATATACTGAAGTGACCAAGCTCCCCCTGAGTTCATGCTGAATCGTCAAACATAATTTCCAATGGAGTACATGACTCTATGAATTTCCTATCACCAATGACTCATACTTACATCAAAGATCCATCCAAGTGGATTTACATATGAGACTCAAGTACCCAACCAAGTGGGTTTACACATTTCAACTCAGCTACCCAACCAAGTGGGTTTACAAAATTTGACTTAGCTACCCAACCAAGTGGGTTTACAAATTTGACAAGTCCTTTACATGACTGAGTATTACAATTTTACATCATGGGTCTCAACAAGACCTTTTCACCAAATTACAAAAATG
Source organism: Pinus albicaulis (assembly GCA_034641835.2). NCBI lineage: Eukaryota > Viridiplantae > Streptophyta > Pinopsida > Pinales > Pinaceae > Pinus > Pinus albicaulis. Next base: position 497,628,403 of record CM076573.1, read on the forward strand.
ACCATTTAAGACCAACGCCTAGAAAGTCCTTAAGAAAAAGAACATTTTTCAGAATCAACATAATGCCAACAATGCATTATACTCAGCAATGCTAATGCTCCCCCTGAATCTGTGCATCCAAGCATCCTTTTCATATGACTAAGGCTCCCCCTTAGTTTGTGCATCCTGAACACTTTTACCAACAAATCATCAAGACATCTTTAAAAAAATAGAATTATGAGAACTGGAACACCACCAGAGATACCAAACAGTATCAGAGATATCAAACAGCACTGCAGCTGTGCTGAAGAGAGCTGACCCCAAACAGAAATTTGTCAGCAATCATACATACGTGGTTTTCTGTGCATGAACTCGCGTATATACGCGACTGTGTTTCAGGAAATCCGCATATCCAATACCATCTTCTATAATTTAACCAGATCTGATCCTCTTGTGAGAAAAAGACAGTGTTCAAATTCTTTCTGATATATTTGAATGCTTCCCTGGACTACAGATAGATAGAACAATGTAGTTGTGTCTTCAAGTGTCATCCATCGGTTGTAGCATAAGCACATTAGTAACCAAGCCTTCAGATTCTTTGCAGCATCAATACAATCTTTCCAAGAGAGATTATCATACCATAAAAACATCTTCAAATATGTGTCAAACATCCATGTGGTCCAATATCACCATGATCTTTAAGATTTAACATGAAGTAACATATGTAGGGAAAAGATCTCAACCATAGCAACAAACTCTGCATGATCTATTCTTATTTCTGAATCAAACAACTTCCAACTCATCCATTTGTGAGCACAAAAGATATTTTTCAGTAAACAAGGCTCAAAATCTCATCATAATAAACCATGTACCAAGTCATCATCATTTAAGCATGAGTATCACAATAACCAAAGAATAAGCAGTCATAGTGCCAACAATGCAATCATTAGTATTCAACTTGCTGCTCCCCCTAAACCAGTGCTCCTCCTTAACTTGTGAAACCTGAATATGTTCATCAGCAAGTCATCAACAAAAATCTCTCCATGCACTGTCCTTATCTCCGAATTATAAGACTTTCATCTCAGCAACGAATACTCTTCATCAAAAAGCAAACAGGGCTCATCCATAATCTTCAACATAAGAAACAAAGTATCATATCATCATAATTTAGAACTGAGAAATTAAGCTGATACAGAGTCAATAATACAGTTATTAACAATCAGACTGATACTCCCCTTGAACCTCTGCTCCAGATCTTCAGCTATCATATAAATTCTCTTATCATCAATTCATACGCGACTGTGTCTGCTTTAACTCGCGTGTATACGCTACTTTTGTTCATCGAACCCGCGTATGGAAAGTGAAGCATAGATTTTTTTTTTTTTTCACATTCCTTCATCTCCCCCTGTACCTGTCTTCTTCATATCAGATGCTCTGTCAGAAATACATATAACCAGAATAATCAAATCCACCATGAGAGACATCATACATTGCTCCCCCTGTGACGATACATTACTAAATCTCATAATGTATCCCACATTATTCCTGCAGTCAATCAGAGAAGTAAGCTTCAGAAGCGGATGACTGCAGTAGGGTCAATATTCCCTACGTTTCTGATCGGTCCTCCATCTTTTTCCAGATTTGTTTGATCTTTCTATTTGTGTGCTGGAAGTTATCCAATTTCTCATATATGTTCAACCTGCATTCCTTTTCTACATGTCCATACTTGTTACAAGAATAACATCTCATGTGTCCAGAGAAATAAGCATAAGAATCATAATGATTATTTCTAATCTTCCTCCTTTTACAATCAACTGCTTTATGTCCATACTTGTTACATGAAAAACAATATCCCTTGAAGCTACCAGAGTACCTTTCTGAGTAGAATCTATTTGTTTGTGGCTGAATTGTTCTGCTTCTGCAATTTGCTGCAACATGCCCATAATTATGACATTTAAAACATTCAACGTTCTTGAATGAGTTCCTTTGAGAATTCATGATTGTTGGTCGATCTTTTGTCTCTTTCAACACTTCGGGTTTTGCATTGAATTCATCTGAATTTTTAGCACTTCCTTGTGAGCTAGATTCTCCTTTAACAGTTTCATGGAAACCAAGACCAAGTTTGATAGCAGGAGACCTTTGATTACTCAGAATATTGTCCAAAATATTAGTACTATCTTGAAACCTCAAAAGTTTTACTTTTTCTTCTAATTTACCTTTGAGAATGTTTACCTCAACCTCCAAGGCTTGACATTGCTTTGTCATGTTTTCTTCTTTCCTTCTTCCATCTTCTACTTGATCCTTCAGATTTAGAATCTCTTCTTTCAACCAATTTTCGTTTTCTTCACATGTTTGTTGCAGCTCTTCATTCTTCTTATTTGATTTTTCCAGATCTTCTTTGAGAGAGATGATTTCTGCTTCAAGGCCTTCCTTTTCAAATGTTTGTAGAGGTTCCTCATTTTTATTACTTGATGCTTCAAGATCTTCTTGTAGAGAGATGATTGCAGCTTCAAGTCCTTCATTCTTCTTTCTTGATTTTTCGAGATCTGCATTTAGATCGTCGATTTCTACTTCTAGTCCTTTAATTCGATTGGATGCATAAGTATGAAACCTTTGATACTTGTCCACCTGTCCATTCAGCATTTCTATTTGTTCTTTCATTTGAGAGATCATCTCTTTGTAGATAGAATCTTTCTTATCAATTTCCTTTTGTTGTTCTTCAACTTTGATCTTGATAACTTCTTCTAGATCCACCACTTTACTTTCACTATCTTCACTATTGTTTGCACAAATAAGAGTATTACAAGGACCCCAATCACTATCTGATTCATCTTCTTCAATTTCTGCTATACAAGTTTTCTGAGATATCTTCTTGTTTCGAGTAGCCTTCTTCTTTTGCTTCTTTGCCATGAGTACTTTCAGATCATGGTCAGAATCTTCTTCATCTTCACTGGACACTTCATCATCATCTTCATTTTCATAATAACTCTTCCTCTTTTCAAATTGTTTCCCTTTACCATGTTTTTCTCTATAAGGACATTTAGCAGCAAAGTGACCAACTTTTCCACACTCAAAACATTTGAAGGGAAGCTTACCTTTGAATCTTCCAGTACCTAGTTGGAGTTTTCTCACGAAATTCGCTTCTTCTTCTTCGGATATATAGCTGGGTTCTTTGACAACTTCCTTTTCTTTCCTTTTGCAGATACCTTAAAAGCAGCTTCTCTGATTTGGGAAGGACCTCCTTGTCTCATTTCAAAAGCAGTTAGAATACCATGTAATTGAACAATAGTGAGAGTTTGCAGATCTTGCCTTTCTTCAATAGCTGAAACTTTAGAGTCAAAAGTTGAAGTCAAGGATCTTAAGACTTTTTCCACCAGAGTAGTATCGGTTATGGTTTCACCCAAATTTCTCATTCGATTCACAATATCATCTAGACAAAGAAAGAAGCTGGCAATACTTTCATCACTATGCATCCTTAAATTTTCATATTCAATTCTGAGAGTTTGGAGTTTTGCACTTTTTACCTTTGTGTCTCCTTCATAGATTAGAATGATTTTGTCCCATATTTCTTTTGCTGAATGTAGCTGCATCACTTTAGAAAATTTTGATTCAGACATGCTTCCCAATAAGACATTCACTGCTTTGGCATTGATTTCATACTTCTTTCTTTCAGCTGCATCAGTAGGAATACTTGCCGGGTATTGATAACCTTCTTCCATGATTGCCCATACATCTGCACCAAGACTTTGCAGATAAGCTTTTGTACGTACCTTCCAGAAGATCAGATTGCTTCCATTGAATAGAGGTGGCTTTATAGACATTACTCCTTCTTGACTTCCCATTGCGACGGATCTCTTTTAAGCGATCAAGCTTCTGCACAAGGACCTCCTCTGATACCAATTGTTGGGAAAAATACTGAGAGGGGGGGGTGAATCAGTATTTACTGCATAATCAAAACTTTTTACTTTTTCATTCCTTAAAACCCATACGCTACTTTCCTTCAGTAAACTAGCGTATATACACGGATCCCCTTTATGAAACTAGCGTATACACAGAGATCTAGATATGTCATTAAATCTTCACTCCTATTATTCCATCATTCATTCATCAGATGTTTAATAAACAGTAAACATGTGCTGTAAGAACAGAATAAGCCATCACACAAAGCATCACACATGAACACCAGGATTTTTAGGTGGAAACCCAAATCGGGAGAAAACCACCGCTGCAGTTGCTCAGCCTTCAATATTTTATTATAGAGAAAAACATCTTACAACATATGTGCTGGCGCAGACTTGACCAGCACGCAGGCACCCACCTGCGCTCGTTTACCAGCCTCTCCTGGAAGGGAGCTCCAACCCCCTGACTCGTTTGCAAATATCTCACGGAAGAGGCACAACCCCACTGCTCTCGTTTACCAACCTCACAGATCACAGAGGAGCTACAACCCCCTGACTGAAGGCTACAACCCTCAACACCTCTATGGACCACGTTTCATCAATTTTCACACTGGATCCAAAGCTTCCTTTAGGACATAACTTGCAGGCCACGTTTCATCATACTTTCAGACTGGACCCACTCCATACTTTTAAGCACAGTCAAACATGAAACTGATACATATAACGCACTGACAAATATCAGTAAACCAGCAGAACAGATCAGACATTTCTTACCACAGACTTCAGCAAACCCTAGTTTGCATACGCGCTTTCCTTTCACTGATGTCGCATATATACGCGCTTCCGTTCACATAAACCAGCGTATACTTCTGTACATATTACAGATCTAATTTCATTGCGCATACGCGCTTTCTCTTCAGCGAAGCCGCGTATATACATGCTTCCTCTGTGGAAAACAAGCGTATGGTTCTTCAGACATTTAGGTCATTGCAATTCTTCAGAACATATACATCACATAGATTTTTACCCTTTACTTCAGACATATGTTCGCGTCATCTCAGATCTAATCATTCCATAAACAGATCTAGCAAATACAAGTACATTTCAGATCTAGATCCCCTTCTTCATCATTGGTGCATCATACATTCAGATCTATCATTCAACTGTAACCCTTTCCATTCAGATATCCTTCAGAGAGAAGTATTCATTCAAGCTCAGACATCTTGCGCCCACACCCATGATTTGCACAATGAATTTCTTCTCTTTATATAGGTTTACCCTTTTTCAATACCATGAGCCAAAACCACATTACTTCCGATGGTATTCCTGGACGGGGTCATTTACATGAATCATTACCCAATACAATGGGTCAATACAATGGTGGTTACGCCTGGTTTTGCACTTTTTGAGTGCTTTTTCCCATACGCGACTTGGCACGTACTTTACCGCGTGCGTATGCGACTTCACCTAGACAAATCCATGTATTCCTTGAAACATACTCTTTTCATCATGGATCTAGCACATATTGAATTCCTTTCTTCATAACCTTCTGTACTCTCTGTAGATACATCAGATTTACATCTTTAAACAGGTTCATCAAGACATATTCTATTAAGCACAACTTCATCAAGTAAGTTGCCATTCAAGGACAACACTCAGCATCATATTGCTAACAAACATCATTTCATATCAGATTTACATCATTTACCAAGTTCATCAAGTCAATAATAACTTCATCAGGTGGATTGCCATCAAGGACAACACAAGTCAACAATCTCATGTCTTCATCTTCATTCAGTGGGTTGCCATCAAGGACAACATTCTGCATCATATTGCCAACACAAAAAAATGAGAATTCAAAAGATACCATCTAGTGGACCAATAAGATTTTACTACAAATTAAAAATAAGAAAATTAAGACTATTCTACATCCAAGTAAAATTTGAAATTTGTATAAAAACATCACCCAAAAAACCGAATTATTGGAGATGTTGATGCAGGAATACAAACTCAAATAAGAATGAAAAATTCACCAAGAAAATATAATCTTTCTTTTCTATCCAAAATAAATCCAAATGACATTACACAAGCCAGTAAGGACCAACATTGGGTAAATGTTTTGGAAGAATAATTGAATCAAATTGAGAAAAGTAAAACCTGGGAACTTGTACCACCACCTAAAGATACAAAATGTAATTGGGACTCAGTTAGGATTCAAAATCAAGATGAATGAAGGGGGGAAAATTAGAAGAAATATGGCAAGACTTGTTTGTAAGGGCTATGCAGAAATTGAAGGAATTGACTTCAAAGAAATTTTTTCTCTAGATTCTAGATTAAAATCACTAAGAATTTTTTTGAAATTTTTTTGTTTGAAAGGCTTCAAAGTTTATCAAATGGATGTTAACTAGGCATTTTTAAATGGAGACTTAAATTAGGAAGTATACATTGAACATCCAAAAGGTTTTGACTTGTCCGGAAATAAATAATATATGTGCAAATTGAAGAAATATATTTATAAGTTAGAGCAACCTCCAAGAGTTTGATATTCCCGGATGGACCACTATCTTCAACAATAAGGTTTCAAATAGGGGTTGCTAACACTAATATATACATCAAGATGGAAAAGGATAACTTATTGATCACTTTTATATGTACATGGTCTCATATTTGGGAGAAATAATGATGATGAGTCATGAATTTTCCCAAGAAATTTCAAAGTAATTTGAAATGCCAATGATTGGAGAATTATCCTTCTTCCTTGGACTACATGTATCTCAAACTAAAAAAGGAATATTCATTTCCTAAAAAAAATACCTCCAGGAGATGATCAATCATTTTAAAATGGAGGAATGTGGACCAGTTAGTGACCCCAATTATTACCATATGCAAGTTAATCAAGGATGATGAATCTATTGAATTCAATTCCTCACTTTATAGATATATGATTACGATTCTACTATACTTGATAGTTTTGAGACCAGACATTAGGAAATCAGTTGGAATGGTTGCAAGATTACAATCAGAACCAAATGAATCACATGTGTAAACGTTAAAAAGGATATTTCAACACTTAAATGACAACTCAATGTTGGGCTTTGGTATCCCAAGATAACATATTTCACATTAATGGCATACACAAATGTTGATTGGGTAGGTATCATTGGTTACTAAAAAATCACCATTGGGAGTGCTTTTTCTTAGGATATTGACTTGTATCTTGGTAAAGCATAAAGAAATCATAAATTTCTCTTTCTATAGCTAAAGTTGAATACATAGTAGCATCAAATTATTGTACCCAATTTATCTGGATAAACCAAACTTTATAGGGCATCAAACTAGAATAAGATCATTCTATTGTTATTTTCAACAACAACACTAGTCCAATCAATATCTCAAAAATTTATACCATGCACTAAAAAACAAATCATTTTTCAATCAAGGATCATTTCTTAAGAGACTAATTCATCAAGAAAAATGTCAAGATGAAATATATTGGCACCAAAGAACATATTGTTGACATATTTACCAAAATTTTTCCTGGAGTTGAATATCTCAAGAAGAATTTGGGATCTCTATTTTATCTCAATAAAGAAAGCACAAAATCAAGGGAAGAATCATTTTCTATTGATGTCAAAGGGTGAGAGAATGCATATAAAGAGAGCAGCTTTCAAAAGAAGCAGATATCAAAATATCCCCATTAATAACAAAATGGGAGATTGTTGAAAATGGTTGTTACTGTTGTTAAAGGTTGTCCAAATGAAAGAGGAAATCACAATCAAATAAAATATTTAGAGACATTTCCAATGATATATGGCACTCCCTCTAATTTCATAGGAATGAGGAGATATATAATATTTTGTCAAGATGACCCAACCGATGTACGATCTAGCCCATTTGGACACCTTATCTTTGAAGGAATTTTTATTCCAATCACCTAGCGCAAATGGGAGCATAGGATATATGATTCAAATAATTATTCCAAGACCTTTCCAATGATATATGGCATGCTTTCTATCTCCTCACAATTGAGGAGAAATGAATTTTTGAATGTTCACTATGAATTCTACCAGTTGCACCAATCGACCCAGCAAGTGGACAAGTCTACCATAACTCAACATCCAAACAAACTATAAATATGCATGAGAAGATGAATTTCTAACCAACTAACTCAAGCATTCGATTATGTGTTTAGGAGAACAAAGGAGCAGGTCTGAATTACAAATGTCGTGAACCAATAAGTGAAGTGAAGCGAAGTTGAAGCAGTTTTCTAAGGAAGTTTTTTTGCAAATATTTTGAAGGGGTTTTTGCATTATTCTTGATAAGAGTTTCTTGTTTGTTCAAGGTATGTTTTTGAGGGTTGAGTATAGATGTTTTTGGAGGCCAATTTTTTCTGAGGAGAATATCAAGCTTCATGCATGTCATGAGGGTTGAATTTTGTTCCTTTAGGTGTAGAGTTTCAGGCCTATCTTGAGGCCAAGATGCCATTTTTATTTGAGGGCCAATTTTTGTCCTTGGGAATGCCAAATTTCAAGGTTGAGTATAGTTTTTTGAAGGTTTATTTTTATGGGATGACTAATATTGTTTGAAAGTCGAGGTTCATATGATGACCTCTATTGTTTGAAGGCCAAGTTTTAGGGAAAAGTTATGTTATTTGAAGGTCTTGTAGAAATTTATTAATATTGTTATGTATTAATGGAATCTCTTGATCTAACAATTATATCCACTGTTAAATACATAATCCTTCTACTTAATTCTTTGTATAAATTTAATCGCCAATTGCAAACACATGAAGAAATATCAATCACAAATAACACAAATGTTTTTACCGAGAAAGAATAAAGCTAAAAACCCCACTATCATATATTATGTATATCATGGATCATGAAACAATCTCATACAAAAATATACTCCAAGAGCTTTCAGTACAATATACAATCGTCTCACACTGTCATAAAAAAATTGGCATAAACATGCACCAATTTACTGCCTCCTGAAAGCCTGCCTCCACTGCGCAATCCCTACTGATGAAGATCCCTGAATGAATTCGATCTTGCCTTGCCTTGACTATGCAATCCTCATTGGAATATCCAATGTGTGTGTAGTTTCATTGAATGCACAACTATTGTTGTGAAAAATACTGAGAGGGGGGGGTGAATCAGTATTTAGGGCAAACTAAAACTTTTTACTTTTTCATGCTCTAAAACCCATACGCTACTTTGCTGAAGACAACTAGCGTATACACGCAGATATCCTTCATAAAACTCGCGTATACCCAGAGATCTAATTATGCCATTAGTTCTTCACTTATATCATTCCATCATTCATTCATTAGATGTTCTATAAACAGTAAACATGTGCAGTAAGAACAGAATAAACCATCACACAAAGCATCACACATGAACACCGGGATTTTTAGGTGGAAACCCAAGTCGGGAGAAAACCACCGCTGCAGTTGCTCGGCCTTCAATATTTTATTATAGAGAAAACATCTTACAACATATGTGCTGGCGCAGACTTGACCAGCACGCAGGCACCCACCTGCGCTCGTTTACCAGCCTCTCCTGGAAGGGAGCTCCAACCCCCTGACTCGTTTACCGGCCTCTCCTGGAAGGGAGCTACGACCCCCTGATCTCGTTTACCAGCCTCTCCTGGAAGGGAGCTACAACCCCCTGACTGAAGGCTACAACCCTCGGCACCTCTATGGACCACGTTTCATCAGATCCCTACTGGATCAGGCTTCCCACTGGACACCACTTGGGCCACATTTCATCTGTGCAATTGTGGACCCTTCTGCCTTTTAAGCTCAAACATTACATCACCAACAGATACTTACCAATTCAGACAACACAGATCAGATAGCAGTAATACAGCAGAACAGATCAGATGTTTCATACCCCATGCTTCAGCAAACCCTAGTTTGCATACGCGCTTTCACTTCACTGATGTTGCGTATATACGCGCTTTCGTCCACACAAACCAGCGTATACCTCTATATATATTTCATTGCGCATACGCGCTTTCTCTTCGGCGAAGCCGCGTATATACGCGCTTCCTCTGCGGCGAAGTAGCGTATAGATCTTCAATCATTATAGAGCAGCATACTTCTTCAGATCAGATATTCAGTTCAGATTTACCCTTTTACTTCAGACAGATGTTCGCCTCATCTCAAATCTAAGTCTTCCATAAACACATCTAGCAGATACAAATACATTCCAGATCTAGATACCCCGCTTCATCATTTCTTTATAGGTGCATCATAGATTCAGATCTATCATCAAACCTTTACCCTTTCAATACAGATATACTTCATAGAGAAGTATTCATTCAAGCTCAGACATCTTGCTCCCACACTCATGATTTGCATAATGAATTTCATCTCTTTATATAGGTTTATCCTTTTTCAATACCATGAGCCCCTTTTTCAATACCATGAGCCAAAACAACATTACTTCCGATGGTATTCCTGGACAGGGTCAATTAGGCGGATCATTACCCAATACAATGGGTCAATACTATGGTGGTTACCCCTGATTTTGCACTTTTAGAGCGCTTTAGCCCATACGCGACTTGGCACGTTCTTTTCTGCGTGCATACACGACTTCCCTTAGACAGATCCACGTATGCCTTGAGACATACTCTTTCACCATAGATTTAGCACAATCTGAATTCCTTTCTTCACTGCCTTCTGTACTCACTGTAGATACATCAGATTTACTTCATTAAGAACATATTCTATCAAGCACAACTTCATCAAGTAAGTTGTCATCATCTTCATCAAGTGGGTTGCCAACAATCAGCATCATATTGCTAACAAACATCATATCACATCAGATTTACATCATTTACCAAGTCCATCAGGTTGATAATAACTTCATCAGGTGGTTTGCCATCAAGGACAACACATGTCAACAGTCGCATGTCTTCATCTTCATTCAGTGGGTTGCCATCAAGGACAACACTCTGCATCATATTTCCAACAACTATAGTCATAATTGATAGTCAAACAGGCCCTTTCACCTATCTCTCATCTAGGTCTCTACTAAATCTGACATGCATGCAGTTAACAATAGTATTTCTTTAGTTGCATGTGAGACCACTGATTGTGAATTAATTAAATAATTAATTCATTGATCTCTCACTAGTGTATCTTTAGTTACAACTAGCACAATTGAGTTTAACTCACTTAGCTGAGTTAAACTAAATACCAACTTACATAACTACACATCCAACTCTGTTACAACTTTGTATCACTCAGTTACAATGAAGTCCACTCTACATGTCCCACCAACCAACCTTAGAACTCGTAATTCCTTCAGTGAAATAGTTTTCCCCATTAGTTAATTGAAATCAAGTGCTTCAAGAGAATAGATTATTATTTATTGTACAATTATTATTAAGGGCTAATAATAATTAACATCCGATCTATATTTAGACATGCGATCTATAAATCGACTTCGCCCATGCATCTAAAAATAGAATCTCATCTATACATAGAATTTTCTCAACCATCTATAAATAAACTCCCACTATAAATAGAATATGCTCACCATTCTAAAAATAGACATACACCTAAAAATAACTTGCGGGCACCACCTAGTGAAGGTGCTTAATTTTCACTATGATCATCATCTTGTTGAATCTCAACACTCCCTCTCAACAAGAAAGGGATTATCCTTCACCCTGATCCTATCTCTATGGTATTCGAATTTTCTCCTGGTGAGCGCCTTCGTCAGAATATCTGCATCCTGATCTTCCATAGGAATGTACTGAAGCAACATGATATTCCGTTGCACACAATATCTGATATGATGATACCGGATATCTATATGCTTAGATCTATCATGAAACACAGGATTAATCGAGAGTTTAATGCAACTCTAATTATCACAATGAATCACTGTAGGATCTAAATGAGAATCAAACAAACTAACTAGGATCTTCCTCATCCAGATAGCCTCACATGCAGCTTGACTTGTTGCCATGTATTCCGCTTCTGCTGAACTGAGTGCCAAAATTATCTGTTTCCTGTTGTACCAAGAAATAGCTGTATATATGATAGTGAAAACCCCTCCTAATGTGCTCTTTTTGTCTATTGGGTTGCCTGCCCAATATGCATCTGTGAAGCCATGCAACTTCACCTCATCCGTTTGTCTATATGATAAGCCATACTTAGATGTGCCCCTGAGATATCTCAAAACATGCTTACCCGCCTTCCAAAAGAGCTTGGTAGGCTTAACCATCGCTTGACTAAGCTGGTTCACCACATAGAATATGTCCGGTCTTGTATTAACTAAATACATGAGCGAACCCACCAAATGTCGATAGGCAATAGCATCCACTACCTATGCTGATGTAGCATCCTCTTTCCTCCAATTTCCTAGAAGAGGAGTATCCATGGGTTTACAACCCTCCATGTGAAACTTACTGAGTATCTCCCTTGCATACTTGCCTTGAGACACAAACAGTTCACCTTCTCGCTTCCATATTTCCAATCCAAGGAAATAGTGAACGAGGCCCATATCCTTCATCTCGAACTCCTTTGCAAGGTCCTCCTTGCATGGTTGTATCAGCTGCTCATCACCAGTCAGTATTAAATCATCAAGATAAATAAAAATGATTAAATTCTTACCCTCCACTACAATTTGGTATAGGTTTGCTTTCGTCTCACTCTTGGTGAAGCCAAGTCCAATGAAATAGATGTCGATCCGAGTGTACCAAGCACGGGGTGCTTGCTTCAGCCCATACAACGCTCCATTAGGGGAATTTTGAGGTCTAAATTGGGCCTCCTAAGGAAAATGTACAATCAAAAGTCACTTTATGAGAACCAATCACATTTTAGGGGATGACATCATCCCTAATGTTTGAGGTGGCATTGCTCAAGTTAAAAATACTTGTCATATTCTCAATAGTGGATAAAAACTCCTGGTTAACCAGGTTGTCCTCTAAGTAATTTTAAAGTCAAATTAAAGTACTCATAATAAATTTCATTTCACACTTTTTGAATAAAAATATATTATTGTCATTTCATATTTCTTGAAAGAAACAATGCATATCCTTATACATTTATTATATTATATTATATTATATTATTCTTGTATAGTATATTAATTACATGTTATTATACAATTTAAATAATATAAATTTAATTAATAGCATATAATATAATTAAGAATTTATAAATTTATATTTATATTTTATTTTAAGTTATTTAAGTACAAAGGACAAATGCATTAGTTGTTTAATAATCATTATTTTTTCTTGAAAAACTCATTCTTATTTATAGTAACATCAATACAATTTGTTTATTAATTTTATTTTGGTACAACTTTTGAATTGAATTTAACTATGGTTACATGGATTGTGGTGCAAAAAGTGAATTGAAAATTCATAAATATTATTTTATTGGTTTAGCTATTATTTTATTATTTCCTTAGGAGGTCCATTTTAGGCCTCAAAATTCCCCTAATGTTTTGATTCTGCACACATGCGACTCGCTGCTAAAGATCTCAAATCCTTCAGGTTTCCAATGTACACTTCTTCCTCAATGATCCCATTAAGGAACACATTCTTCACATGCATATGATGAATGTGCCAACCCATCTATGCTAAGAGAGCAAGGATGGTCCTTATGGAATAATACCATGCGACTGGTGCAAAGGTTTATTCATAATCAATCCCCTCGATCTGTGAGAAGCTCCAGGCTACAAATATTGCCTTATACTTCTCAAAACTCTCATCAATAGCTTGCTTTACCTTGTAAATCCATCTTGAACCTACCACTGATTTATCAACCGGCTTACGAACAATTTCCCATGCACTATTTTTGACAATGGAGTCATACTCCTCCAACATAGCATCTACCCATGTGGGCTCTTGCACTACTTCCTGAAAGGAAGATGGATCAGTCACAATACATTTTCTCATGAGAGCCATGTATCCAGTGAATCGGTTAGGATATTGTCTCTATTTGCGCTGTGAAGTAGGGACTCCTACATTCTTCGCCGCATCAAGCTTTAGCCTCTCAGCGTCTATGGTATGCATTCTGCCAGTTCTGATGTTTTGCTCTGCATGAGTGGACTCCTCCACTCCATGAACCTCCTCCTGTGGTTGGTCCACATTTAGAGACTCATATTTGGGAACAAGTAGTTCCTCCTCTGCATGCAAGTCTAGCTCCCTCTCAAGTGACAAATTCATGGCTTTCTCCTTATTGAATTTTGTATCCTGTCGCACCACAGTCATTTGATTGTTTGGAAAATACACACGATAATTGTGGGGTGTTTCTGTGTACCCCAAAAATATCCCAATTTCAGCAATCAACTCCAACTTCTTCCTGGTGTTCTTGGTCACATGCACATAAATAGGTGAGCCAAAAATATTAAAGAGAGAAACATCTGGTTTCTTACTAGTAAAAGCTTCTTCAAGTGTAATCATGCCAAGTACTCTATGAGGAAATTTTTTTTGCACATAAACCACAGTGTTCCATGCTTCTGCCCACAAGTGAATTAGTAGGCCCTGATCATGCAGCATAGCTCATGCAACACCCACAATTGTTCTGTTATTCCTCTCTGCGATCCCATTCTGTTGTGGGTTATGAGGCGCTATGAGTTCTCTTCGAATTCCTTCTTTGCTACAAAAGTATTTGAATTTTTTCAAGATATATTCACCACCATTATCACTCTGTAAAGCCTTCACTTGCTTCCATGAATCTTTCTCAACCAATAATTTAAACTCACAAAACTTTAAGAATGTTTGATCTTTCTTCTGCATGAAGAAGATCCAGCATCTATGAGAATAGTCTTAAAAAAATAACATAATACATTTTTTTTGCTGTTGAAGCAACCGAGAATGGCCCACACACGTTTGTGTGAACTCTCTCCAGGATCACCGAAGCACAGTTCTCCTTTTCATGAAAGGTGGTTTTCACAAACTTACCCATAGTACATCCCTTGCACTGATCTGATGTAGGGATTCTGCTAGAAAGCAGATCCTAGCATATAAAATTTCACTGCTTCACTTAATATGAAAATGCTCATTTTTTCTTCAAATAAAACCATAAAAATATTCAGTTTAAAATTCACATTAAGGTGAAAGAGCCATTCAAATCAACTACAGATATAAAATATAAAAATTCTCTGGCCAAATATTACATTGGGCAGCCTCTTGGCTCTTGGCCCTTCAAACCACTCCTCACTCTTCCTGTACTCCTCACACATTCAACTCTTGTTCTTCCTCACAAAACCACTCCTATTTATACATAAATAATGTATTTATTTCACCCCACAAATTTCTCCACCCAATCCTCAACTAAATCTAATTTAGATTCATTTTAGGTGTGGTCCCAACAAAGTCCCGTACATAGAATTCCTACTCCCTAAATTTTCTACCTAATTCTATTTTCCCTCATATCATTTTAATTATTAAAAGAATATATACAAAATCCTCACCTTTTCTCTTAATTTATTAAAATAAACTATTTAATTAATAAAATAATTAAAATGTCTCACCCCCCTTATTACATAATTAAATAATGAAAAATTGAGCTTGATGCTCCTGCATCAGACTCCCAAGGTTGAAATTAATCATGATCGCCTGATCATGCGTTTGGGTCTTTGTCTGCCTGGATCCCATATCTTGTGCTACAACTTTCCATTTGTCGTTGCTTCTGTCTGTTGTTCTCCTCCAGGTCTTCACACTTTATGTTGCATTTCTCCACTGGCTATGCTTTCACAATCTTCTGTTGTCTTCCTCTTACTGCTTCGTCTTTGTTTTACTACTATTGGCTTATTTTGGGATACTTTCATCATTATCCGCCTTATCAGTTCAATTTCTATGTTCAATAGATTTCCTCTAGCATATGAAATAAAAATTGTACTCCCAAAACAATTGTTAAAATAAAAAACATAAGGCCTCAGTGCCTCTTTTTCTTTTGGCAACATTTTAGTATGCTGCTCTGAAATTTCCTCGTCCATCGGCACATCAGTATGTTGATTTAAATTCTCTATGAGACTATCAGTTAGTCCCTCCTCCACATCATCTGTTTCAAGAATGTCTCCCTGTTCTAGTTCACAATAATGAACTTCTTCGAATTTCTGAATCATTCCTACCTCCTTAATTTTTGTTTCCTGATTATTATTCAGAACAATTCCTTTTTCTTTCTCTTTCAGCAACTCACCCTAAGTATATATCCTCTGCTTTTCCAATTCTCTTCTCTGAAGATCTAAATTTTGATATAACTGAACAATCTCAACTGGGGTAGAACTTGGAAACTTTACATAACTTTCCATACCTTCATTTGCTATTTACCAATCCTCAGATGGTCCTTCTTCCTTTGTTTCAATATGCTGCTGAATATTTCCATGAGACCCCTCTGTCTTCATTTCTTTCTGAGATCCTGCTATCTTAGCATCATTCTGAACAGATTTGAGATTCAACTCTTCTTATTTTAAAAACTTCAAAGTTTGTTCAGCGCCCTGTGATGTACCTGTAATCACACACAAATCATTAGTCTTAAAAACATAAGACTTTATGGTCCCATTGGCTGTTTAAGTCAACATATTTTTTTGCTGCTCTGAATCCTTAATTTGATTTAGTTCCTCTGTAAATTCCTCTTCCGTCACATCATCATTTTCAGGAAACAATGAACTACACTCTGGCTCACATATCAAATATGCCTTTAAACTCAGTAACACTTCCTTCAATCGAGCATTCACTCTATTCTCCCACATCACTTGCAATATATTCCATGTGACTTTCCTCTTCATACTCCATCCACATCTCTGGTCCACTTTATCTATTTGTAACATTTCCATCAACAAATCGAGACAGAAATTTATCTCAGCTCTCTCTGTCAATCTGCTTTTAACTCATTCTCATGCCATTTGACTTGGCATCTTCCTTCTCATTTCCTCTGTTGTGGTCTTCTTCAGAACCTCGGCAATGAACTTCAGTAGTCATATTTGTTTGCTGAGATCTGTAATTTTAATTCTGCAAATATTATCTTCAAAACCAGAGTTAAAATAATATATATTAGCTCACCTTCAAGATCTCTGTGTGATCTTGTTCCATCTCTTATCTGCACTGTATCTCCATGTGCGATCATCTTTCACACTCAAAGTCCGATCTCCTTTTAATTCTCCATCAAACATACATTCTCTGCAATTCTTAAAAAAAATTAATCTTTGAAAAGAACTATTTCCATTCACCCAACTCCACACAAATGCATTCATGCAAATGTCAAAACCCACATATTACACCGCATAAGTTGAATTTTGACTTGCACTATTTATAAACAATGAATAGCGCAAATCCTAAATCATTCAACTTTCAATTACATTCTTTCCAACCATGCTCGCAATCATCAAACCATACCACCGTGTGACAACCATCTCTGACTCCCTTACGCAAGCATCTTACCACAATTGATGTAAATGTCTCGAGACCACATACCATCTATTCCTTTCCAAATGGTATTTCTTTCCAAACCCCACTTGAACTATATCATAAATGATCATTTACAAAATGGAATCCATTAAAGGATTTGAATAAATGAACTTTAAATAAAAAATACAGAACAACTTCAACCTTCATAGTTACATCCATGTAATTCATTCAACTTCGACCACATGTATATGTGTTGACAAAGCATATGTTTAACGTTACCAATGGTTCTCCATGTAGTTCATTGACTTGACCTCATGCATACACATTGACAAAGTATATGTTTAACGTTACCAATGGTTCACACCACATCTCAACACAGTTTGAAACCACCGTAAGCAAAATTACATCTCTGTCTTTGTATATATAATTTGACCTGCACATATATCATATCAACATTTATTTCAATTATAACCTGTGCATATAAGGCATCAACCTTTGCAATGCAACCAAATTTGCATAGCCTCCACGCACGCACTGTGGGTTCGGCTTTTAACCTTCATGCAGATCAATTATGGTATTTGACATCAATGCTATCATAAATTCGAGCTCAGAACATCACCAGAAGGCTGTGGCTCTTTGGGACTTCAACTATGCTATCAACACCATCCTTCGACTAGACATCATGGAATTCATACATATCAAGGCATTCATACACTATCCTGCAATCACTTATGGTCAATCTGATCAAACGCAGATTTTAAATAAGTCTTACCCGCGGTTTTTTTGCCTTTGGCCGTAGTTTTATCACTCTAACGATATCTCGTCCTCCTTCATCAACGCTGTCTCTTCACAAAAATGCTGCTCATCCCACTTTTCCTATTGCACAAGAGCATCAATGCACTGATACATTCATAATTAAACAAGTAAAAAACATCTAGGCTCTGATCCTTGCCTATATTCCCTTGATAGTGCGGCTCCAAAGAAACATTTCGGCTCCCATGACTTTGACTTGGGTGGACAGAGATGCAATTGGTGGACAATTTATTCCACTGCAATTCGTCCAACTCAGTATTGACCCACGATCAGCTGGTTTGGATCTTTGAAATGACAGCTCGCAGAGTCACCACAATCAATTCGACATCGCATCTCGACTTCAGGTTGGACTTCGATGGCGATCTCAACTTTGGACGCTTGAAAATTTATGTAACTCGACTCCTTTGTTGTAATGAACAAATCTCGCCCTTCACTCAGAATATGGTCACAGCTACCAAAGAAAAATAGGCTCATAGCTTCTAAGAGATCAAGCTCTTGGCTTCTAGATCAATGGCATTAGAACTCGACGACCTTCAAAGAAATGGTATTTGGCTTTTCTACAATAATCTCAGGGTCTTGGCAAGACTGGAACCTCTAATATGTAAACTCAACCCTTAGAGTAATAGTCTCAACTACCAAAGAATAATATTTGGTTTCCTCAAAGATTATGGGAAATGGACTTGGCTTTAGTAAAGTTGTCCTATGATAATGATAAACTAGGCTTCCATGGATCAGTTCGATTTCATCAAATAGAATTCGACCTTCAAAGAAATTCATCCTTGGAAAAATAATACGGCTTCAGTAGCTACAATTGTCTAAAAAAAAAAGCCTTGAATCTTCGCCCTTCATAATTTTATTGGAGAATTATCTGCAAATAAGTTGATACACAGCTCTGATACCAAATGATGCAAGGATTCTGCTAGAAAGTAGATCCTAGCATACAAAATTTCACTGCTTCACGTAATACAAAAATGCTCATTTTTTCTTCAAATAAAACCATAAAAACATTCAGTTGAAAATTCACATGAAGGAGAAAGAGCCATTCAAATCAACTACAGATATAAAATATAAAAATTCTCTAGCCAAATATTACATTGGGCAGCCTCTTGGCTCTTGGCCCTTCAAACCACTCCTCACTCTTCCTGTACTCCTCACACACTCAAATCTTGTTCTTCCTCACAAAAACACTCCTATTTATACATAAATAACGTATTTATTTCACCCCACAAATTTTTGCACCCAATCCTTAACTAAATCTAATTTAGATTCATTTTAGATGTGGACTCAAAAAAGTCCCGTACATAGAGTTCCTACTCCCTAAATTTGATACCTAATTCTATTTTCCCTCATATTATTTTAATTAATAAAAGAATATATACGAAATCCTCACCTTTTCTCTTAATTTATTAAAATAAACAATTTAATTAATAAAATAATTAAAATGTCTCACCTCCCTTATCACATAATTAAATAATGAAAAATTGAGATTGATGCTCCTGCATCATGATATATCTATGCAAGTGTACCCTTGGGAAGTCCAGTAGAAATCTACTGCAAAATCTTCAGGATGCCATGGTGAAGATGGCCCAATTGCCTGTGCCATAATTCACCCTCATCCCGGCTCACCACTTCTTCTTCTTTTCCCACCATTGTAGCGCAGCCATCTACCTCCAACTTGTAGAGATTCTTGACTTGAATCCCTATCCTCTTGGTTTGACCCGTTGTTTCATGTTGCAGGAAATATTTTCCATTGCTGAAAACAACATCGTAACCTAACAGCGAGGCCCTCCCTTAGCCCCGGTTTACCTCCACTATCCAGGCTTAGCTCAACTTTTCCACCAACGATGTGTCTACAATTGCATCCAATATTTCATGCCCAACCATATTTCCAATTCAGGCAATCTCACAATCTCCCTTTCTCTTATGCTGGCAAATTCAACACTTAATTCTGAGAGTGTTAATATCTCAAATCTCTAAGATTTGAGATATTAATTCCAAGCCGTTATGTCATGCTGTCAATATCAATACATATATCTACCCTCGGTCTTTTAACTACGTGTCTGGATCATATTCAACATTATACGTAATATATCTATGCCTATATTACGTCATTCTTCAACTATCGGAACCAATACCACGAAGTCCAAGAATAATTGGCATACCCTTATTACTTGAAACCTTATGTAAGTATCGACACTTTTAAACAAATGAACGTATAATAAATCTTGGCTCCAGGCCCACCTTTACGACCAATAGACCAATGACGTCATTGCGGAGGCTCCTGGAGTACGACGGTAAACCTTGGCTCGTCCCTCCCGCAATGAATCTACACCGTTGGTCCCACCTATGTATCAATGAATCCACACGGTTGATCTTGTCTATATGATCCGGGCTCTTTTATTAAACTTCGGGCAAATCCAACGTGCGATCACCGTTCGATGGCCCCTTCCCAAATAAACGACTCATCACTATATCGCTCGGCGTCTTGGTACGAACTATAACGCGTGATGGCGCACTTTAAACGATGGTTTTCCAATGCTTCTCAGGGACATGCGTCACCAATCCTATGGAATCGCTGCCCAACCAGAGATTACCGCTTACTCACCTAAAACGGTGCGATGAATCCCAGGAAACCGCTTTTACTGTGCACACCCACAAGGTTCCATCTCCTTCGACGCGCTTGGTTCCGCTCTTCTCCTTTACACTCCGGTTCCGCCCGTTATATATGAAAAGTTTCTTTTCATCTGTTTAATCCGACTCAGGGTTTCGACCTCGGTTTGAACAGTCTATTCTTCTTACAGCAGAGTCCTCACAACTAGTCACCCTCGGCATGGCCTCTTCACGTGGATTATACAACTACTCCTTGGGATGAATCCATATATTGCTAATGGTCTTAACACATGGTTTTACCACACATTATCATCACTCATTGCGTAGACAGACTCTTAATTAAATCACAGGGTCTTAATTTCACCCAGCTCACAGGCATTCTTCGCACAGAATTAAACCAACAATCGCATAGTTACACTGAGATAATTTCCTCATACAATTCGACTAAGAAGACATTAAATCACACACGGGATTTATAAACAATTTTTCATAAACATGTATATACATATACATACATATACAATTGATAAACCTCAACAAATTCTTACAATTTCATGACAGGCTAGATATTCAATTCGGTGGCCATTATTCTCCTATTCTGTTGTTGAAGAGGTTCTCTACCTCTCTCCAGCTCTCTCTCTCCCTTCTCTCTTGGGCTATCATCTAACCTCTTTAGGGTTACATTTATACAAACAGTTCAACAACTCTTAGTATTCCAATTCCTGAATCTAGACTCAATAACTGAATTAACCCTAAATTGACTCTTCATATTCCTATCTCCACCAACTTCTCATGTTCTCAAAGTGACTTGAGTATAATTACAATTCCCTACAAAAATACTCAAAATATTAATATTTACAAGAATATATAAGAACATGGGACCCCCTATGTCTACTTTATGTACAAGTAACTTTTGAACCTAATGCCCCTACATCAGACTCCCAAGCTTCAAAATTTTCATGGTCTCCTAATCATGTTCTCTTCGTCTCTGCCTCTAGGATCCCATACTTGGTATTGCTGCTGTCCATCAGCTGCATCATTCTTCAACTGACCTTCTCCAGGCTTCCAGACTTCATTCTGTAATCTGCCCCCAGCTATGCTTTCACAATCTGCCATTGTCTTTCTCCCGCTGAGACTCTCCTGCTTTCCTACTGCTGTCTGCTGCTCCTACGTCACTCTCATCATCAGTCTTCTGATGTGCTCAATCTCCATGTCCAGCTTATCCTCTGGCTGGAAACTATCTTGCCCTCTGCTACTGCTTCTAACCTCACATGCTATCAACATGTTTACTACTTCTGTAGGTGTCATCCTCCATGTTGCATTTGGTGCCACCATGGGTGTTTTTTCCTCCCCTTCCTGTCCCTCTGCAACACTCTTCTTTTGTTCATCATCTACAATTTCATTCTCAGAAAACAATCCACTATTTTATTTCCCACCAGCAGTGACATACTTCTCCAGCATACTAGTAAACATAATTAGATTCTGCAATCTAGTATCTACTCCTTTCTTCTTCACAGCCTCAGGCATCCTTTCTCCAGGGTCTGCAATCCCTTTCTCTTCTTCAATTGCTCTCAACAAACAACTCAGCCAATTCTCCTTTGTTTGTTTTATATCTTCAACATGCGGGAATTTAGCTTCAATATCTCTTCCATCCTCTTGGGCAATCTTCAATAACTGCCTCTCATCCTCTTGATGGATCCTGGAAATCCAATCAAGTTCTCAGAGTTTTTCTTTCTCATATTCTGTCAGCATGGAATGCTAATTCCTCTTCACTTTAGAAGCTTCTAAAATCTGCTCTTTAGGCTGGCTTTGGCCTACCCAACTAGCCAACTCTTTTCTGTCAGTTATAATTCCCTGCATATGAGACATGATTTTCTCATCCTCCTTCAGCAACAATTTTTCTTCTCCCAAGACAATTTCAAAGGATGAATTGTCTTCTGCATCACCTGTACACATAAACAAACTGTCAGTGTTAAAACTATGAGACCCAATGGTCTCAATTGATGACCTAGTCACCAATTCTTCTCCTGGCATTTCTAAGTCTGGTTCAAGGCTCATAAATTCTTCATCATCTTTTTCTTCAACTGTCAGAGTCATCTCCCCTGCTCCAATCATCATGCCCAGATGCTACTCCTTCACTATGTTTTTAGCCAACATAGTTTCCTTCTTATTCACCTCTCTGAAAAATTCCAACTGTTGTCCTTCCTGTTTCTCTTTATGATTAACACATGAATCATCAACAGTAAAGTTCCAATGCTTCAATGCCTTCTCTCCTTCTGACAACATATTAGTATGTTATGCATAACTCCTTTCCAAACCTTCTGTCAGCACCTTAGCATGCTGATCTGCATCCTTCATGAGACTGTCAGCTAGCCTCACTTTTCTTCCATCATCTGCTCTATGAACTGCATCCATGAAGATCTTCCTGCCTTGCTTTCCCAGCAACTCATCCAGTGCATAGGTCCTCTACTTTTCCAATTCTCTTCCCTGAGAATCCAACCTCCTATATAAATCAACAACTTCCATAGGAGTAGACTTCGGGAACCTTACACAACCTTTTATGCCTCTGCTTATTCTTGACCAATCCTCTGTTGGCCCTTCTCTCTCAGCTTCACCATCCTACTGGATATCTTCAATTGACCCTTCTGTCTTCATCTCTTCCTGAGATCTCACTATCTCAGCATTGATCTAAATAGATTCTAGATTCAATGTCTTCTCCTTCTCATCAACAAACTCTGAAGCTTGTTCATCTTCCATGGGTGTACCTGCAAACACACACAACTTTTTAGTTTTCAAATCACAAGACTTTTCAGTCTTGGCTACTCCCTCAAGCACTTCTTCTTGAACAGGCCTGCACATGGAATCTTCAAATTCCATCCCTGCCTCCAGAACTCTGGGTTCTTCTTCCTCTGTGGAGTCTTTCATCACTTCACATTTTTCAGACTCAAGAAAACAAGCCTCTACATCATCTGAACTTGTCCAATAACTCAGGAATTCCTCAATGATTTCCTCCTCAGCAAGACAAGATCCTTACTGCCTCAAGTCTTCACTATGTCTCACAAGATCTCCTGCAGGTCTCCACTCTTCATCTATGCTCTACTCTTCTTCACAAGCAGAAATTTCTTCTTTCAACTCGGTTGCTCTGAGTTCTTCTCTCAGTTTGGAAATCTTCTTCTGCCTCAACCTCTTCTATAATGGTTGCCATTTCACACTCTTCTTCATGAGCCAACCAACTCTATGGATTTCTTCTATCCATCTCTTCATTTCGTAGAACTCTTTCTTGATCTCAGCAACTTCCTTCCAATACTCTTCATCTATGATTCTCTTCCTCATGCCATTTGCTTTGGCATCTTCACACACTCTTTTGTTGTGGTCTCTCTCAGAACCTCTGCAATCTCTGCAGTCTCTACTATGGCTCTCAGTAGCCATTCTCTTCTCTAGGAGTTCTTCAATTACAAGCTACACTAAGCCTCTGCAACAGCAAGCTCTCTTGCTACAACTTACCTCACCAAGCTTCTCTATGAGATCTGGCTTTTGGCAAGTACTGGTTCCCTCTCTTTGGAACCTCCTGAGCACTTTCTCTGCTCTCTAGGCTTCACTCTGAAACTTTCTCAAGAACACCCCTTTTATCCTTTCATCCAACCTTAGTTGGGAATTATTTTAGGATCTGCCACACTCTTTATGCACTCAAAATCCCTTGCTGGACTCATCTATTACTGCTCTCAAAGCTTGTGATCTACTTCTGCTGAGATGTCTTCAATTGTCTGCACTCTGAATTCTGAGAACAATCCTTCAACCAGAGTTAAACACTGCTCATCTTCTCTTAAGAACACTGCAATTGTCCTCTTTATCCAACCTCTAGCTGAATACCAGGCTCACTACCTTCACTATCAACTCTGTCTTCAATTTTCAGCAACCATAATTCTGCAACTATAAATTCAAATCAGATTAGAGTTAATTACCTGCAAGATCATGATCCTGTCCTCCACTCACTCCACAATCCTGTTCACTTCAAATATGTATGCTGCAGTCTTCTGTTAAATAGATTTAAACTTCAACTTTTCTTTCCTGTTCAGTACATGTGCATTTCCAAAACAAAATTTTCAGCGAGCTAACTAAATCCTAGCTCTAATACCACTTGACAGCAAGGCCCTCCCTTAGCCCCGGTTTACCTCCACTATCCAAGTTTAGCTCAACTTTTCCACCAAAGCTGTGTGTAAAATTGCATCCAATATTTCATGCCTAACCATATTTCCAATCTGGGAAATCTCACAATCTCCCTTTCTCCTATGCTGGCAAATTCAACACTTAATTCTGAGAGTGTTAATATCTCAAATATCTAATATTTGAGATATTAATTCCAAGCCCTTATGTCACGCTGTCAATATCAATACGTATATCTACCCTCGGTCTTTTAACTATGCGCCTGGATCATATTCAACATTATACATAATATATCTATGCCTATATTACGTCATTCTTCAACTATCAGAACCAATACCATGAAGTCCAACAATAATCGACATGCCCTTATTACTTGAAACCTTATGTAAGTATCGACACTTTTAAACAAATGACCGTATAATAAATCTTGGCTCCGGGCCCACCTTTACGACCAATAGACCAATGACGTCATTGTGGAGGCTCCTGGAGTACGATGGCAAACCTTGGCTCGTCCCTCCCGTAATGAATCTACACCATTGGTCCCACCTATGTATCAATGAATCCACACAGTTGATCGTGTCTATATGATCAGGGCTCTTTTATTAAACTTTGGGCAAATCCAGCGTGCGATCACCGTTCGATGGCCCCTTCCCAAATCAACAGCTCATCACTATATCGCTCGGCGTCTTGGTACGAACTATAACGCGCGATGGCGCACTTTAAACGGTGGTTTTCCAATGCTGCTCAGGGACACGCATCAACAATCCTATGGAATCGCTGCCCAACCAAAGATTACCGCTTACTCGCCTAAAGCGGTGCGATGAAACCCAGGAAACCACTTTTACTGTGCATCTCCGCAAGGTTCCATCTCCTTCGACGCGCTCGGTTCTGCTCTTCTCCTTTACACTCTAGTTCTGCCCGTTATATATGAAAAGGTTATTTTCATCTGTTTAATCCGACTCAGGGTTCCAACCTCAGTTCGAACAATATATTCTTCTTATAGCGGAGTCCTCACAACTAGTCACCCTTGGCATGGCCTCTTCACGTGGATTATACAACTACTCCTTGGGATGAATCCATATATTGCTAGTGGTCTTAACACAGGGTTTTACCACACATTCTCATCACTGATCGCATAGACAGACTCTTAATTAAATCGCAGGGTCTTAATTTCACCTAGCTCACAGGCATTCTTCGCACAGAATTAAACCAAAAATTGCACAGTTACACTGAGATAGTTTCCTCATACAATTCGACTAAGAAGGCATTAAATCACACACAGGATTTATAAAAAATTCTTCATAAAAAGGTATATACATATACATACATATACAGGTGATAAACCTCAAAAAATTCTTACAATTTCATGACAGGCCAGATATTCCATTCGGTGGCCATTATTCTCCTATTCTGTTGCTGAAGATGTTCTCTACCTCTCTCCAGTTCTCTCTCTCCCTTCTCTCTCGGGCTCTCATCTATCCTCTTTAGGGTTACATTTATACAAACAGTTCAACAACTCTTAGTATTCCAATTCCTGAATCTAGACTCAATAACTGAATTAACCCTAAACTGACTCTTCATATTCCTATCTCCACCAACTTCTCATGTTCTCAAAGTGACTTGAGGATAATTACAATTCCCTACCAAAATAATCAAAATATTAATATTTACAAGAATATATAAGAACATGGGACCCCCTATGTCTACTTTATGTAAAAGTAACTTTTGAGCCTAATGCCCCTGCATCATAACCTCTGTCCTCCAACATTGCAACTGAGACCAAGTTCTTCTTTAGACCTGGAACATTCATAAAATATTTCAACAGAAATGGTTTACCTAACTCCCTCTCAAAGTTAATGGTACCAATGTCGGTTGCACTGTATCGTCCATCATCACCCATCTCTATATGCATTTGGAGATCTTTCTCTTCCAAGTCACGGAAAAGCTCCTTATCTCCCGTCATGTGGAAGGAAGCACCACTATCAGGATACCACACTGATCCCATTGTGCTTGAAACCAACCATGTGATCAAAGAGAAATAAAGTTCAAATTGTGAGGCAAGGCCTCACCAGTTGCAGCTCTAGCAGCCTTCTTGTTCTTCTTTTTCTGTGGGCAGTTAGTGGTGAGATGCCCATGTTCGTGATAGTGAAAACACTTCACCTTGGAAAAATCCAGCTTCTTGCCTTTAGTCTCATATTTTGAGTGGAATTTATTCCCCTTCCATTTCCTTGCTTTGGTAGCCTAAGCACAATCCTCTTCATCATCATGCTTTGATGAAGAGCCATCCCTGGTGTTCCGCCAGAACTCCTCCTGCACTAGATCTGACCAGAGTCATTCCTAATCTGGTAGTTTTTCCTATTCATTGATAGAGTCTTGATAACTATGCACCCTCTTAGGAAGTCCCAAGAGATCCAAAATCACCAAATCATCATCTGCAACCGTGATTCCCACACTCCTCAGTTCATCTCGACATTGGACAAACTTTGTAAGATACTTAGGAATATTGTCACCCTTCTCCATTTTGATCTTTTTGAGTTTATCCTTCAGCACCAATTTCCTATGGTCAGTGCTGCTTTGGAAAAGATCCGTCAAAGCCTTCCACATTGAAAATGGAGTGGCTTTCCCATGAAGGCTTGAGACAATATGGTCTCTCACACCTTCCAACAGAATCCTTCTCGTCTTCGCTACTTTCTTTTTCCATGCGTAAAGTAATGCAACATCCGTCGAAGTGGGCTTAGGAACATCACTGTCGATTAATTCCTTCAATTCATTATCTTCAAGCACTGCCTCCATCCTATCCTTCCATGCAATGTAGTTCGAGCTACCCTTGAGTGCATAATCTAACCGCAAACCATTGAAATCCATTTCGATGTTTACTCAACTGTCACACCAAGAAATTCTTGCAGCAAATTTGAATTGTTTCCACCGACAAAACTCAACTACTGCTTCAATATTGCAATCTTCTTTGCTTCGATACCATGTAGAAATATTAACACTGCTACGATACCATGTAGAAATTTATTAATACTATTATGTATTACCAGAATCTCCTGATCTAACAATTATATCCATTGTTAAATACAGAATCCTTCTACTTAATTCTTTGAGGAAATTTAATCGCCAATTGCAAACACATGAAGAAAAATCAATCGCACATAACAAAAATGTTTTTACTGGGAAAGCATAAAGCTAAAAACCCACTATCATATATTATATATTTCATGGATCGTGAAACAATATCATACAAAACTCTACTCCAAGAGCTATCAATACAATATATAATCGTCTCACACTTTCATACAAAAATTGGCATAAACATGCACCAATTTACTGCCTCTTGAAAGCCTGCCTCCAATGTGCAATCCCTGCTGATGAAGATCCCTGAATTAATTTGATCTTTCCCTGCCTTGACTGCACAATCCTAATTTGCATCTCCAATGTGTGTGTATTTGCATTGAATGCACCACTGAAGTCACAACTGATAGTCAAACATGCCCTTTCACCTATCTCTCAACTGGGTCTCCACTCGATTTGACATGCATGTAGTTAACAATAGTATTTGTTTAGTCAAATGTGAGACCGCTACTTGTGTATTAATTAAATAATTAATTCATTGATCTCTCACTAGTGTATCTTTAGTTACAATTAGTTACAACTAGCACAACTGGGTTTAACTCACTTAACTGAGTTAAACTAAATACCAACTCACATAAATACACATCCAACTCTGTTACAACTTTATATCACTCAGTTACAACGAATTCCACTCCGCATGTCCCACCAACCAACCTTAGAACTCGTACTTCCTTCAGTGAATTGGTTTTCCACATTAGTTAACTGAAATCAAGTGCTTCAAGAGAATAGATTATTATTTATTGTCCAATTACTATTGAGGGCTAGTAATAATTGACATCCGATCTATTTTTAAACATGCGATCTATAAATAGACTTCGCCCATGCATCTAAAAATATAATCTCATCTATAAATATAATGTTCTCAAAATCTATAAATAGACTCCCGCTATAAACAGAATATGCTCACCATTCTAAAAATAGACATACACCTAAAAATAGCATATGGGCCCTACCTAGTGAAGGTGCTTAATTTTCACCAGGATCATCATCTTGTTGAATCTCAACAAGTCTAATTCAAGCCTAGTTTGAATACAAAGTCCTATTGTCTTGAACGCTAAGTTCAAGCTTGATTTGAAGTCAAAGTTCTAGTGTATTTAAAGTTGATTTCAAGTTGGACCCTACAATTAATATAAGTTGGTGCTCACTGAGAACAAATGTGAGCAAAACACACCTTTACTTGTAGTTCTTTTTTCAATATACATTTGGATCTAGAATGTATACTATTCCACATCCATAACAATTTCATGTGAGCTTTATTTAGTACAATGGTATACTATAGAATAATGTCCTTCATGATCTCCAAGCCTTCTTGTTCTGATGCTTGTTTGATTTTCTCAATGTATCACTTCTTTTAATATGATATCCTTGCATCTTGTCTATCCAAGTGATCCTACTAAAGGCATATTGTGTTCTTCTCTAGGGACTCCAAACCATTATGTAGTTGACTATAACAAACTACAGTGTTAGTCGACTATTCATTGAGGTGGATGTAGTTCTGACTATTGAGTCTCAACTATACTATGTCCACTTTCGCAGCAACCATGTCTTTTATAACCAGTTGTTGAGGAACCTCTGGATATTTGGCATCCCATTCTTGTATTTGATTTACATGCCTATTTTCCACTCTTAGGAACTTTAGGAATTCTTGAGATTTCTTTTGTATACTAACTAGGGGTGACACCACGTAATGTATAAGTATCAATTCATCATACAATTTTGCCATGGTATCCTCCATTGGCCCCAATTCTTCTTGGATGGTTGAATGTAATTTTGTTTAGTTGAAACTGTGTGAATATAATCGTTGATTTTCTACAACGAGGTGCTCTACTTGTTGCCTTACTGTAGAAAATTATTTCAAAAATGTACAGTCTCATTTAAAATATACTCTGAGTTATCATGTCTTGTTGTAGTAAAAGTAACATTAGTTTTAATGATTTCTCGGGGATTCCTCCTAGTATTTGCAGTTATCACCTTCTCCGTGGATGCAAAGAGTAGATTTTGGGGCTCATTTGGGAAGAATATTTACCTTTATTTTTTTATCCTCTTATTAAGCTGATCAAATGTGACATTACATACGTCCATGACTTTGCCTTTTGGTGGAGTTGTGATTCCCATCTTGTCAAATGGGAGATGGGCACCTGTAAGAGGAGGTTCTATTGGAAAACCAAGTTCATCATTTGTTGGTTGGGTGGCATCATCTTCCTCCACTTCTGCTTCTATTTCTTGAATCTTCTATTCTTCATCCAACCTCTATGTTGCTCCCTCCTATGAATATCTTTGTTGTTGTTCTTCTTCACATTTCTTTCTAAGAAATTCATCTTTCTTCCTCTTATCCTCTTCTTCTTACTACATCCTTTCCTCCAATTATTTCTCCTATTATTAATCCTCAATAGCTCCCTTATTTAATGGGTAATCTTCCTATTTTTTTCTAAATTTTTATATTAGATCATGCTTGATCCTTTTCCTAGGAGTTGTAGTGCTAGCTTGAATTGTTGCTTGTGGTGCCTCCTGTATTTGTACATATTGAGCTGGTGGAGCTTGGGAGGAGCTACCTTCAATTCTTGGATGTGTCTTCCTTAATGTGTAGTACCATTTTTTCACCTTTTCATCCTCTGTAGTGGTCATTGATGTATATCCCCAAGTGGAGCCAATCTTGTCATAATGTTTCTTGTACACTTTCCTAGGGTCACAACCATGAAAATACTTGACTGCAAAGTGTAAGTGGTCTAGCTCTTGTATTTCAGCATCTATCGCCTTGAGGCTTTTCAAATCATATATTTTTATCCTCAAATGGAAAGTGGGCAAAGGGGCCTTCTTCCTTATATGAAGAACTCTTGACAATCCTTTATTTGACTGATAAGAAATTTCTTGCAGAAACACCTTATTAGTCACATAACGTGGCATAACATGGGGAGAAATTTGGCATCTGAAGCATCTGATATATGTACCTTATGGTGTAGTGAACCAATCTATGATATTATGCAATGCCTCTTTCACCTGGTCAGTCATGCAAGGAGGGTCGATCCCATACATTATCTGAAATATTACTGCAAATAAATGCTCCACTAATATGTCATATGATCCTATGAAACTCAAATCTAACAACACACTGCATTGAAACTATACTGGGAACTTGTCTTGATGGATCCAGTTACAATACATCCCCTGGAATACATACCGGGCACAAATCCCATATATTAGATATTCTGACGTGTAGAAATTTGGAGCATGGTTTTCTCTTAGAGTTGTGTTGGCCTGACCAACATGTCGCTGCAACTCAAAAGAGAGTATACCACCCAATTGAAGACTTTTCCTCGAGTAACAACCAAGTTTAGCATAAATATCCAATTCTCTTTAAATAATTTAACATTCTTTCGCCCATGCACCCTACAACATAGAGCAATAAGGTACTGGTACACCTCCCTCAAAATCCTAGCCAGGTAAATTGCACTCGAGCGATGTCATAATTTTGTAGGCTCTTGGCACTAGGACTTGATGATATAACTTGTGTCAAGATAGGCCCATCTAGTATAGAATATGTTTTTGGAATATTCCGTGGACTTCAATATCTTGTAATAAGTATGCATGTCCTCTCCATAGTATGTGGCAAGCTGACCACCACTTTCACTACGCAGCACCAACTTTGTATCATCCATATGTGATAAGATCCATTCAATTTCCTCTACACAGGGAATCACTAGGAACCTGCATGATATCCTAGACTGCTTGATGTTGACGTAGACTGCTTTGTATTCAAAATTCTTAGGGAACTATTTTTTCATGAATGTGTCTTTAATATCCTTCCAGGTGACCTGGGAAGGGTTCTCTATAAAAAAATTATATTTCTAAATATAGGAATGGTAGGCTTTGTAAATTCCACTACTTCTTCAATGTTTTCTTCTGAATCTTCTTTTGAGGCCACTCGATGGGTAGTGGAGGGCATCATTCCAACAGATGATGAGAGTATAATGAGACTAGTAGTTGGAACACCTGCACGTTGAAGCACACTCATGGAAGCAAATATTATATTCAACAAGTCTTCTATATATTACAAACAATAACTTAGAAGATCATGTTAAAATATCTATCAAGTGTATCCTAGAGTACAAGCCTATAAAATATGGGACATGATCACTATTTTAGCAAGAAAATAGCATCAAGACAAAGGAGGGTACATGGCAAAGCAACAATGAAATATCTAGGCTCGGAAGAGGCTTGAAGGTGCGCTAGTGTGCTCAAACAAAGAGAGAGAAAGCAAAAGGGTGCAAGGCACATTGTCAAACCACAAAGGGAAGTGAATCATGAGTTTCAGGTGTGCTTGTGCACTTAAAGGGACAAATAATGGTAGAAGGCCGCACACCAAAGGAAAGAAGGGGTCAAGCTTTGAGCCTGCCCATTACGCTAGTGCGCTCAAGAGGAACTAGGAGGGCACATAGTACACAGTTGAAGCATGAATGGGAAATCATTTGTTGGTTCAATGTGCATTCGTGCACTTAATGAGGGTGCAGTTCTTCGAGTCAAAGGAGTGCGATCAAGAGGAAAACTTAATTTTTTTGGGTGCACATTTCGAAGACAGTCATTCCTTTGTTTCTAGAAGTGTGTTGTTGCTTGAAATTTATCAAGAACAAGTCCAAAAACAAGATAAAATGATTGGAATGATGAGGAAGTGTCCACAAATTCTTATAGATTATGTCATAATCATGACTAGAATGTGAAGAGTCGCAACCTGTGACAACAATTTGACACTTGTAATAGAGGTAATAGACTGAAATGCCAGGAAAGAAAGAAATAAAAATAGAAAAAATATCAAAGGAAAGTGAAAGAATCGACATGAAAAACTTACTTGGAAAGAGGATTGATGAAGAGCTCCTTGATTCAAAGAAGTGCACTCAGCGCAAATGAGAATGATTATGTGAAAGAATGATTAACTAGGTTGATTATAAATAGATTAAATGCATATCCATTTCATGCATGTTCTCCACTTGTCATCGGATGAATGAGTTAGTTAAGTTAAGTGGGATGCTATTTTCTAGGAGTGTGTCCATATGCAATAAGAAAAACGCATGCATGAGGTTAAAGAGGGCGCATTTTTTTGTGTCGAAGGAGTGCGTTCAACTGGAGGGTGTAGTCACTAAGCCTGATGGAGTGTACTCAACAAGGATGCAATTTTTCATCTTGAAGGAGTGTGCTCAATAAGGGAATGGTTATTCATCATCTTAGAGTGTGATTTTCCCAACGAGGGTGCAATTTCTTCCACCAATGCCTCTTCCAACTGAAGTGTGTGAAAAAGTGATTTTCTCACTTTTATGTGTGTGATGCATGTTGAACAAAGCTAGATACTAAGTTAATAAGAGTTATTCCTTATCTTATCCTTGGATATGATAACACAAAGCGCTTCTAAATATAGGGTGACGATACTTAGAAAATTTCACTTGGGACGAGGTGAAACTTAGGGACAACACAAGGATAGTAGAGCAAACATCACGATGACACTGGGCAGCTTGATATGAAAATTCACGTAGGATCCAAATTAGATAAGGCTTAAATTTTGGAGAGTCATTCTCCTAGCGATAATAGATTCATAAATAACATAAAATAAAATAATTTTATAGTACAGATATTAAAATGAGAATGTTAAATTCCAATTTGTTAAACTACCATTGATAGTTAATAATATTTACCACTATTAAATTTGTTTGAAATATAGTTTATAGGGTTAAAAATATTTTAAATGCAAAATTTCATTTTTAATAAATAATATTGGGAATTATATATAATAAATTATTTTCATAAATATATTTAAAAAAATCAAACCATAAATATTTATTATTTAAAATGATATATAAGTTAGGTTAGATGTTACTTGTGAATATATGATTTCACTGAAGATAGTCTTAATGATGGCCATGAAGGAGATTGATTGACTTGTGGATTTTAACGAGGATAAAATCATTTTTTGGTCTTAAAGTATGACCCTAATTTTATTAAATACTTGGTTAAGAGTTTGTCTTCTTCAAATAAAATGGAATAGTTAATGGCCTAAACTTTAAGGCATCTAGCATAAATGGATTCCTACACCCTTAGAAATGACTAGTGACTTATTACCAGTGGCCAAGTTGTATACACACAATGATGCAATTACATATTGTGGTCTTGAGATTATGTCCATAAATATTTAGTCATCATCTTCAAGAAGTGAAATTATACCTCCTTTCACCAATAAATTATTTCAAATAAACACATTTTATTTAATATAAAATAATGTAATTGTATATTTAATACTTATTGTATCTAAAAAAATCAGATCACCAATTTTGAATATTATAAATTAAAAAAAAATGTAAAATATATGTAATAAATATGAAATAATTTATTGGTCAAAGGAGGCATGAAAGGAACCCCTATCACCCTATAAAGGAACTAACAACTGAGAGGTGGAATCAAAGAATGTCAATAAGAGGAACACAATCACTATGTCCACAAGTCAAGTAGAGTTCGATTATCCCTTATTTTGGGAGTAGTCATTGCCATGTAGAAGGTGGAGGAAATTTCCAAGAAATATTTGGTCAGGTGGGTGAGGGGCAAAAAATTCAAGATATCAAACCTAAAAGGATGAGTGAGAAATGAAATTACATCCATTTTCAAGAGTCCTCTAGAGGTGGCTCTATTTTCCAGGGGATCAATCCACTTAAGTTTTAAGTGGTTGATGCGAAAAGGGTTCAACAAAAAGTATGGAAGATTGAATCAACACATAATCTCTTCAATTTTTTTTCACCATGCTTTGATTCCAAATGGGTAAGAATGGACATGGTGTTGATTTGGGTGTGTCTTCTAGGACTTCCCCCAAATTATTGGGATTCCCTATTATTCAAAGACATTGGAAACTCCATGTGCACCTATTTATAACATCTCTTCATATTTTTTGATAGGAAATATGGCATTAGCTCGCATTATTTTTAATATTAACCTTATATAAGGTTTTATAGAGGGATCAGGGAGGAAAGATTGTAGATATTGGATTATGAATGCATCCCATTCAGATGTAGATGATGTCAAAGAACAGTCATATGGTCAAGGGCTATGATTTTTCACATTCAAAGAAATCACTTCTTTCCAACAACAAAAAATAATACCATGTGAAGCCAGGTAAGGTCTCGACACTTAACCTAGATGCATCGAATTCTCTAGTAGATATTGATGGCCAGGAAGTTGTTGGGGAATAAAATCCAAGGATTAAAGATGAGTATGTTTCTCCAATCTTGGAGGTTGACTCTCTGGCGATAGTATGTGCATGTACTCCCCCATATTCCTCTTGTCAATTTATCTCCCTTGTATCAAATGTAAGTTTTGATTCCCTATCATGTGATATTAGTCATGGGGCTTTATTGGAGCTAGGGAAATCCCCACACCCTTCCATACTTTCCTTGAATCCCCTCCCCTTAGCTTCTTCCCTTGTTTCACTTTTCCACCCAAGTTTTCATTTACATGCTAATAAAAGTCTCGAAATAGCTACCAACGCAACATCCCCTCCCTCCTCTCATCCCATTCCTGGGCTATATTCTCATTCTCAATAATTGTTCCCTTATCCATTTGTGATGAGAAATCACTCCTCCCGTGTGTTCTCTCCCTCTCTAGACTTATTCGAGGTCTCAACAACGAAATTTTTGGTGTATAATCTTCACTCAAATTTGGTTCTTCCCCACAAGGAGATAATTACATGGGGCCTTGGGAAGCTATCCCTTTTTATTGTTGAGGGCAGAGGTTAAGGTAGAAAATATGACATGAATAAGGGGAGAAAGAAATATTATGAAGACCTTGTTATGGGGAAACAAATTTGTATACATGGGGCCCTAAGAGCGCTTTGTGCCCTTGGAGGGGTTTCCCAATGAAAATCCTCTCCTTTAACTACAGGGGTCCAACATGTCTCCATAAAAATGTGGTCTTGGTAGATTGGTTGAAGAAAAATGTTTGGATGTGATATTCCTTCAAGAAACCTTGGGTGATGGTGAATCCATAGTCAATTTTTTGGAAGCTCTCTTAAAGGGTTGGAAATTCATGGATTTGGATGCTAGTGGAATATCTTAGGGATTGCAATGGGATGGAAAGTCAGGAAAATTCAAGTCTATAAATTTGGGAGCATGGAGTTTGGTTTGGGAATTAAGGCATTTACAGAGTACCTAGGATATTCATTCACTTTGTTAAATTTATATGGGCCCCTCAACCGCAAGGATTTCTAGGATAGATTTTTCAAGAAAAATTTAATCAAAACTCAAAGCCTTATCCTCGCTGGTGACTTAAAATTTTTCCTAGGAATATTTAAATCCTTGGGTCCTAAGGATAGGCCATACCCCTTTGATAATCACTTTTTGAGTAAAATTAAAGGAAGAAATCTAGTGGATGTGGAACCTATGAAATTGGCACCTACTTGGCGAAATCTTCGTACAGGGATAGATAGAGTGGCCAAGAGAATTGATTATTTCTTATTATCGAAGGCTCTTGTGGATATATTATCTCTTATTAAAGAATTGATAGGGGATGGTGGTGTTTCGTACCATTTCCCCATTTTTCTAGAAATCCGAAGGCCCCCCCTCAAACCATCAATCCCTTTCAAGATGAATGCCTCCTGGTTAAAATATGGATTTTTATCCCTTGTTAACTCTCACTAGAAATATTTTGACCCGCATCTAGGCTCTTATACGACCAACCAATTTGAGGATAATCTAAATCTCATTAAATTGAAAACTAAATATTGGTATAAAAAGAATAAGATGGTTTAACTCATGATGAATTGACGGAGATTGAAAAACAACTTCAGGCATTTTCTAATCAAGACGACGAAGGATTCATATCTCCTGAATCAATAGAAGCTCTTATGACACTAGAAAAAAAAGGAAAAAAATTATTATTAGAAGAACGATATAAGTGGTGATTAAAAAGTGGAGACATATAGTTGGCTAGTGGATATGAGAACACAAAAGGTTTTCTAGGACTATGTCAAGGAAATGAAAATGCACAATACCATATGGAGTTTTTAGTGCCCTAATGGTATATAATTTTTGCACTTCGAAGGCCTAGCAGCCCTCGAGGAGAGTCATTTCAAAAACCTATTTTTTGCCCCAAGTGGAGCCACAATTGCATAAGTGATGAGAATCACTTAGCTCTTCCATATTTTGGTCGACGAAGATCAGAAAAGAGCCATCATGGATGAAGTTTTTGTAGATGAAATAAAAACTATTTTACACAATTTTCAGAAAGTCAAAATTCCAGGTTTATATGGTTGGGTTGTTTAATTCTTCCTTGATATATTTAAAAATATTGGTAATGATCCCTTGATGGTGATTGAAGAATCTAGAAGGAAAAGTCATATGTTTCCATATTTCAATACAAATTTCATCACTTTTATCCCCAAGGTGGACCATCCATCTTCTCTGGATGATTCTCAACCTCTCTACCTATGCAATTTTATATAAAAGGTCGTAGCAAAAATAATTTCCTTAAGAATGAAACCCATCCTTTCTCAATCTATTTCAAAGGAACAATTTTCATTTTGTAGGGGGTATAGATTCATGAATAAATCAATGTAGATCAGGAGGACTTACACAATGTGAAAATCAAGAATTTAAAAGGGCTTTCTATCAAGATTGAACTTTCTAAAGCTTATGAAAGATTCAATTGGATATACCTAAGGCTTCTTATGACACACATTGTATTCAACCTGGACTTCATTGCATGGTTTATGATTTGTATTCATGTTTTTTTGTTCATGGTATTAATCAATAGATTGTCCTCCCCTTTATTTAACGTGCAAAGAGGTATGTGTCAGGGATGTCCCCTCTCCTCGGTATTTTTTGTTGTTGGTAATATAAGGTCTTAGTTATCTACTAGCAGAGGAAAAAAGACAAGATGAATTCCAAGGCCCTCTTATTGTTCAATCCTTGGCAATACCCATCTTCTCTTAATTGTGGCAACATTCTCATTTTCTGCAATTGTTCTCCTAAAGAGGTAAGTTTGTTGGGAAGTCTCTCTTTATATGGGAAAGCCACTGGAATGAAAAAAAAAAATAGGAAATCCACAATCTCCATGAAAAACATGGCTGATGGGGAGACATTCCATTTAATTCAGACACTCCCTTTGCATCTAGTTCATTGGAAGAGAGATTGAAGTACTTGCGATTCAATATCAAACCAAATGTTTACAACAAGGCAGATTGGTTTTGGATCATTGCTAATATTGAGAGATTGTTGAAAACCTAATCCTTTCAGTGATTATCTCAACGGGCCTATTAGTGTTGATTAAATTTATTATTTCATGGATTCCAAAAGGTGTCCTAGAATTTTTTTGAATAATATACTTAAATTTCCTCTAGTATGGGAAGCACGATCATGGAGTGCTTCCTTGGTTAAATGGAACAAATTATCTATGCCAAAATTATTAGGAGGATGGAGATTGAAGAATATTTTTTTTCTCCAAATATTCGTTTGTTAAGTGTGGGTGGCGATTAATTTCTACTAAAATATTATGGATAGTGATTGTCACTAAAAAATAAATTTCATTGAGTTCACTAGAATATTGGATCATGAGGGAGGACAAGTCACGAGCGGACATATTTGTGATCTAGAGGGTTGTTCTTAAATCCTTTTAACTTATAAGAAGTAGGTTGGCATGGAAAGTAGGCAAATGAGATAGGGTGAGAATAGGTCTCGATCCATGTCCAGGTAGTAGTCAAGGTCACATCCACCCCCCCTCCTTCCCCCTTTAACTGACCATATGAGAGACAAAGGTATGTCCAAACTCACCCAAATTTCCAATCCAACATTAAAAACAATATGGAGTTGAGGATGGATTTCAATCAATGAACTTGGTCTCGAAGGGGACTTTATAGACGCATGGAATATATATTTGAATGCCCTATTAGTTGGACACATTTCATTAACAAACATAGAAGATAAACTAGCTTGGATCATTTATCCCTTTCGATCTCATACACCTAAACTTGGATACATATCTCTTATGCAATTCATAGATGATGTCGTTACTGATTGGTGGTAGAAGGCATTATGGAATGCTGAGTACCTTGAAAAATAAAAAAATTTCATATGGTGCTTTCTAGAAAATAAAGTTCACACTTGGGATATAGACTTATAAAAATATTTTTGACAGCACAAGGTTGGTGTTCCTTATGCAAAAATCATGTAGAAACTGCAAAGCATAACTTCATGACTTGTCATTTTTATCAAAATATACAGCATGTTTGAAAAAAAAATTACATATCACTTTGGGCTATGGGCAAGGGAGGATTTGGAGGGGCATGGAGGGTTTGGATTTCCAACCCATCTTGTCATGCCTTGAAATCTCTACCATTGATCATAAGTTGGGGGATATGAATGACCCACAACATATACATCTACCAGGATAAACACTGTATTCTTGAACACTCTGTTGGCATGTGTTGTCCTTGATGGCAACTTAATTGATGAAATAAGATGATTGACAATATGTTGCAGAGTGTTGTCCTTGATGGAAACCTACTTGATGAAGTTATTCTTGACTTGATGGACTTGGTAATGATGTAAATCTGATGTGATATGATGTGTCTACAGAGCATCTCAGATGTAATGATGAAATGAATTTCAGTATGTGCTAGAACAATGATGAAAAGTGTGTGTCTCAAGGCATACGCAGGTTTGTCTAGGAGAAGTAGCGTATGCACGCGGAAAATTACGTGCCAAGTCACGTATGCTCAATTGCGCTCTAAATTTGTAAAACCAGGGGTTACTACCATGGTATTGACCCATTGTATTGAGCGCTGGATTGTCTATGTGATCCCGTCCAGGAAAACCATTGGATGTTGTGTGGTTTTGGCTCATAGTATTGACAAAGGCTAAATCTATATAAGGAGAAGAAAATCATTATGCAAAGGGTGTGCATGTGTCTGGGTTTAATGAATACTTCACTCTCAATTTTATCTGCATGGTTGAACTCTGTTCTTAATCGATAGATCTGAATCTATGATGCACCTGTGAATATGACGAAGGTTCAAAAACTGTAGATCTGGAAATAATGAATCTCTAGGATGACCTGAAAAGAAGTAATGAAGAATAGGCGCAAATATATTGAAGATATTAAAGAAATTTGGGTAAGTCCATAGATCTAGTTTGTTTTGCAAAGTTTATCTTTTATAGATCTATACGCAGGTTCGTTTCATGAAAAACGCATATATACGCGGATCTTTATAACCAAGGGCGTGTATGGACTGTTAGAGTTTTTTCTGAAAAGTGCACATATGTATACGCGGGTTGTCTTTATTAAAAGCGCGTATATACGCGGGTATGTTTAAAGAAAAGCGCGTATGTAATTTGAACTGATGGTTGCTCAAAGCTGATTGAGTTTATGTATATCTATTCTGAAGTCTGGGCTATCTCTGATATTCTGGTTACAGTGGTTTCACTATTCTGTTTGATGCAATGGGAAAAGGATGTTTGCTGATAAGTGAAGGATTGTGTTGAAGCTGTTTGATCTAGTTTGAAAATTGATGAAACGTGGTCTGCAGTGGTTCTGAGGGTTGAAGCCTTCAGTCTGAAAGTAGAAGCTTTCTGCCAGTAGAGGCCGGTGTTAATATCAAGGGGTAGTAGCTCCCTTCCAAGTGAGGCTGGTAAATGAGAGAAGGGGGTTGTTGCTCCCTTCCAAGAGAGGCTGGTAAATGAGAGAAGGTTGTAGCCTTCTGCAAGTGGGTGCCTATGTGTTGGTATGAGTCTGCGCCAGTACATGTTGTAAGAAGTTTTCTTAACAATAAATATTGAAGACTGAGACGACGGCAGCGGTGGTTTTCTCCCGAATTGGGTTTCCACCTAAAAATCCTGGTGTCCATGTGTGTTGCTTATGTGTGATGATTATTCTGTTCTTTCTGCACCTGTTTACTGTTGTCTAAACATCTGATGAATGATTAATGCAATGATCTGAGTCAAGAATTATGTTACACCATTTTTTGGTCACCTAACCTACTACCATTAGATGGACCCAAGTACACCATGTAAGACCAATTTTACCCTAAGTACAATTGCTTTCACTATGTAAAATAACTTAATAAAACACATTTATTAGGTTGTTTATGGTCTAAACAGGAAACCCCAAAGGGAAATATTAAACAAATCTATATTTGTTTGATTTCCCTCATGGAATAATAAATTAAACAATAATTTAATTATTATTCCTGGTCATGTTTAACCCAAAACAAAAAAATTAATTAGATAAATCCTTATTTATCTTATTATTTTCTAGGAATAACTATTTAAATCTTATTTAAATAATATTCCTTGTTAAATATGACTAAATCACCCATAAATAATTAAATAAATCATTATTTATTTGATTATCTTTCAACCACTTCCTTAAAATGATAAATAAATCATTTATTTATTTATTATTTACAAATAAAGGGATTTGACACAAGTCAAATACTTTTTCCCTCCAACAAATATAATAAAATATTCCATAAAAGGTGGATCTAGATTTGGTTAATGTTATTTTAATCATGCACCAAGATCTAGAATGACCCAATATTTTGTTATAAATAGGAGGGTTTATCCTACCATTCTTCACCTTTTGTTGCCTATTAGATCACTCTAGATCTATACTCTTGGTATGACTTTGAGCCATTATCATTGTCATATTTTCCATTATCTATTGTGTGAG
This sequence comes from Pinus albicaulis, assembly GCA_034641835.2. Lineage (NCBI taxonomy): Eukaryota > Viridiplantae > Streptophyta > Pinopsida > Pinales > Pinaceae > Pinus > Pinus albicaulis. The sequence goes on from CM076573.1 coordinate 497,670,075, forward strand.
CTCCCTTTGAGTTCTATCTTTGTCTGGGTTTTCTACACCAACAGGAGAGAGAAATGCTAGATCTGAAGTGCTGTGGACTTCCAAGAACCCATCCCATTGAGGAGAATTGGAAACACCTTCTTGTTTTCCTCCCAGGTGCCCTTAATACAAAAAATTCTTTCAAAAATATTGTTCTTGTCTTGTATATTGGATGTATGGAGCAAAACCTTATTTTTACTGCTTAATATCTCTTTATGCACAGATCTGGATTTTTGCAGCATTTGTCTTGATCAACTAACTGTAGATTTGAAGATATTGGCAGCCATATTTGATGTTAGGGTTATAAGTTATGTGTAGCTAAAGTGGTATTTTTTCGTACAATTCGACAAAAGATTCATACTAACAACTGGCGACTCCACACAGGTTTTCAATTACGACCGCTGTCGTTTTTCATATTCCTGCATATCAAGCTACTTCCGACCCTAGGGTTTCTTTTCAGTTTTTTTTTTTCCTATTTTTATGTTGTTTTTCACCTATAAAACCCTAAAACATTAAAATTTTTAACTTCCGCGTGTTTCTGGACCTATTGCGCAGGTGATAGACATCAGCCGCAACTGAGACGACAACTTTTTCGGAAATCTACCGCCAGGACACCCGGAGCTTCAGGTCGCACTTTTCAGCCTAGAAACTGTGACCTAGCCTCCAGGTCACACTTTTCAGCCCATTATCTACGACCTGCACAGAAAACAGGTCAGAACCTGTGACCTGCCAGTTTTTCTGCTATTTTTCTGCAATTATTCTGGGTTTTTCTGAAGCTTTTGTCAGGGTTTTCCAGCCTATGTCTCAACCCGTTTAGACCTGTTTCTAATATTGTTTTCTCATCTAAGTGGGAACATATCCCCCTAGGGCTTTAGTACCCTCCACTTTTGGTGGACGAGTTTTAGCTGTTTCAGGTGTCTGATTTTTCAGAGTTTCAGCTGCCCCTTTTTCAGATCTGATACCTCCTTTTCAGATCCCTTTTAATCAGCTCTTCTCCCTTTCAAATCACCTCGTGTAGTTTTGTTTGGACCTTCCTTTAGGGCCTCCTTGTCCCTTCTGCTTTTTTTTGATTTCCTCCTTTTTTTTCCAGCCACCTTGCCTCTGTCTCTTGGCTGTGTTCTGTACCTCTTTTCAGCAGTTTTCTCCTTTAGATCCCTGTCCCTCCCGACGTTAGATCTATTGGCCTCTTTTTAGTGCGTTTTGACTAGATTTTTTCCCTCTTTTAGAATATTTTTGAGAGACCCGCCTTCTTGGGTTAGATCGATGCATTGGTAGCTGTTAATTTTCTGTTATTTCAACATTATATACTGTTCTTTGAAGATTTATTTTCAGTTACGCAACACACTTTTTCTTTGCTCTCAAAACGTCTAGGTTTAAAAATTAAAATTAACGCACGCCACACACTCACCCTAAGTGAAGAAGAGCATGGTTAACACCGCCATGCAAAGACTTTAAAACATTGTAAAATCAATTGACACTGCACCTATCTGCCCTTGTTTCGACATTGTAATCTCTTGATTCTGCACCTCCCTGCCTTGTTGGTCGTTATTTTTCCCCTTGTGCCGTGTTTGTGTTTTCATCATTGCACCCCCAAGGTGTACATCCCGGAGACTTCTTGGCCTTCACCCTCAGTTTCTGGTCGGTCGACCTACTCCTTCCCACTATCGTTGAGTTAGTCCACCTCCGATTCCGCACTCCGACTCCTCTTTTGATTCATTGGGTTCTCCTTTTACTTCTGGTTCTCCCCTTGTCACCTTCACTATGTCTGGTCCAGGGCCTAATGCTAGCGGTAATCCCGGCCCTAATTTCGGGACTGCTACTAGTGGAACCGCCATAGGAACTACCTCGGCTGCGCCCTTGCTCCCCTTCATGGCAGGCCTCAGCCTCCCCGATTTGGACCGGTTGATGAATGACCCTATACACCATGACGCTAGTTGGCCTGCTATGCTTACCAAGCTCCCTTCTGACGTCCCAAAGTTTGAAGGCCTTGCTGGAGAAGATCCTTCAAATCATGTTCGATCTTTTCACATGTGGTGTTCATCTACCTCCATTACCGATGACTCTGTCCATCTTTGGTTGTTCCAACGAACGCTTACAGGCACGGCTTCTAAGTGGTATGTTGATCAGGCCCCTTCCTCTCATACCACCTTTGCGACACTCGCTCGGGCTTTTTTATCTTACTTCCATCTTTTCCTTCGTTATGACACTGGTATCGAACTTTTGACTTCTTTCCGTCAATCATCTGCAACCTGCCTATCCGATCATGTCCAGGAATCGTGGAGAAGAAAGAGCCTATGTCAATCCCCTACCTTCGAAGACTGTGTCTACATGGACTAGTTCCTTAGATCTCTCTTGCCTCCTATTGGGAAAGATGTCGCATCGCATTTTCCCCAAACCAAAGAAGCCGCCCTCCAATTGGCGTTAAAGTATGACTTGATCTACACTCAGACAGGTTATGTTTATACCGTTCTATCTTATCTCCCTAGACCCAGTGGTGTCAATGCACCAGGGGCACCTCATGCCGCCGATGGTATCGTTGGAGCTCTCTCTCATCCATATGCCCAACCTCCCATGGGTTATGGTTTTCCTGGGGGAGGGGGCAACACCTCCCACACTTGTTCCCCTCCTGGTAGCACGTATCCAGGATACATCATGCCTCCTCTTTCGGCCCAACCTCCTGGTCACCATACTGTTACCAAACCCCCTTATTATTCGTATCCGCAGTTTAGTGCTCCAGCTCCTCCAGCTTCAGCACCTCTGCCTCCCTGGCCTTCTCAACCCCTGCAACAACAGTCACTGCCCCCTCAAGAGCAAGTGGATGCACAGCAGGGATTCATGGCTACCCAACCACCTGACAGACAGGTGGCCACTCAACCTTCCCCTTCTGGTTCCTCCAATTACCAGATCCTCATGATGAACTCTGATCCACCTCTAACCATCGACCTTAACCTTCAAACTCGGTCCCATCAGTACCCAAGCCTCCCGCTCTGTCTATCCCTGAGTCACCTTCTTCAGGGTCTACAGAGCCTCTTTCGACATCCAATGGTCCCTTGCATATCCCTCAGCCCAAAGTTGAGGTTGATACCAAGATTCCTAAGGGACCATTACGCCGAAACGCTGCTTCTGGTCGAGCTGCTCATTCATATAGCATCGTAGATGATTTGGCACAATCTCCTGCTGTCATTTCAACACTGGAACTCCTCTAGTCATGCCCTTCTCAAAAGAAGGCTCTACTATCTGCCATGGGTGTTGTAGATCCTGCTGATGACCAATTGATTGTTTTTGACACCCATCAATCAGAACATCCTCCTCTTCTTGCTTCCGTAGCCTTCCAAATCCCAGTCAAAATCCATAACGCTAATGTTTCTCGGTGCATCATTGATGAGGGGGCATCCACCTGTGTGATGTCTGCTTCGATTTGGAAACAACTCGGATCTCCTAAATTGGCCCCTTCCACAATCACCCTTCATGCATGGGATGGCCATGCCTCCCAGCCCATTGGCTCATTTCGTAATTTTCCTATCACTCTTGCGGACAAGACTGTTTGCGTTGACGTTGAATTCATCGACGCCCCTCTTGATTTTAACATTCTTTTGGGGCGTAGCTACACTTATGCTATGTCTGTTGTCCCATCCGCGGTCCACCGTAAGATGTTTTTCCCTCATAATGAAAAGATAGTCACCATCGACCAGTTGACGTATCATGAGCCACAATCTCAGGCCTCCCCTGAGTCGACCATCTCTTCTGTATCCAATCAACAAATTGTCGATTCTTTGACCAGTGTCTCTCCCAGCGTCTACAAAGACTCCTCTTTGCTTGGAACCTTCCCTGGTCTTCCTCCTCCTCCTGTCTCTGACCCCAGCTCATCGAATGTTTGCATGATGCAATCGTCTCGGGTTGCTCTCAAGCAACCTGCTTCAGCTAGTCAGCAACCGCGCTCTCCGCAACTTGCTCCTAGCCCTTCACCTGCAGCTGGTATTCATGAAACTCTTTACCCTCTTGGAATAGTTCCTCCAAGCCTTAGCCATTTAGGAGCCGTCCCACCTGGCCATTACCCCTCTGGTCAGATACCATTCCTAGCTCCCCCACCAAGAGTGTACACGGTACCTGTCATGGCCACCCTCTCTCTTCCGAACCTGACCCTTGGGATTCCCGTCTGGTACCTTGATCCTCCAGCCGCAACCTTGCTTGGTCACCCCAGACCTTATATTGCTTTTACCCCGGTTCAACCGGTCCCCATGACTTCTCCTGCTGCAATAGTGCCTCAGTCACCTCAATAGGAACCACCTCCTGTTGCGACCGCTTTGGGTAAGAAGGACAAAGCTCGCAAGGGGGCATCAAAGGACAAGGCTGCCCTGACAAACCCTGCCCCTCCTCAGCCTCCAAAGCATACCATCCAGTGTGCTTTGTGTGATGTTTTCGGTCACACCACCCACAACTATCCTGAATTGATTCATCTCAAGCCCATGGTTAATGTCGTGTTCCCTGAGTCCACGGTCCTAGAAACGGCCTCTGTTCCTTCCGCGACCGTGGCCAAGAACCCCAAGACTATTCACACCAACCACCCCTATGCTTTGTGTGATCTCCATTGCCATTACACCCACCTTTGTCCTCGCCTCGAGGACTTCCGCACCTCTCTAGCTGCGGTCCGCCAATTCGAGGCCAAGCGCAATGAGTCCACCTCTCCCATATTTGCACATTTTTCTTTGGAAAAACTACCAGACATGATTGCTCCCATTGATATTCCCCCTCCTGATGTCAAGATGACGGAGCCTTCGTCCAGCATTTTCTACCTATCATCATCCATGAGACCCTCGGGGAACATTCCCTCTGAATCCTCCCCTGCTGTTTCGCTTGACCTTCCTTGAACGATCACCTTGGGCTCAACATCGGTAGATCCTTTATCTACTTACTCTTCTATCACTCCTTGTGACGATGCGCATGTGAACCTCTCTTCTCATGATGATGAGCCAGGTAGCTTCGCCGCGTCAGGTGGTCTTTCTTCCACCAGTCACCCCATCTTCTATCACGGTGATGACATTATGGAAAAACTCCCCACCCCTAAATTTATCTATTCCCCCTTACATCGAACCCATGCGTTCACACCACATACACCTTGTGGCCATTACATTGAAACTCGATGTTTGGGTAAGGGGGCACCCACATTTGAGAGACCAAGAGAAGCAATTCTCCACAACTCTCCTAGTGTATCTGGTCGTGCCGACTTTAGTACCATTATTCTTCCACATTTAGAAGAACCTCTAGAGTCCCATATCACTTCAGATCACTCTAGGGATGATACCCCTTATCGTTGCTTCATCTTACATCAGCAACTTCGTCTCTTAGACATTGTTGTTGACCAACCTATAGATTTTATACGAGAGCATCAATTCATTATCTCCAAATCCTCTCTTTGGGATAGTGACACTAGGTATGCCAACCCGAAAACTTAAAGTCCATTTGATTCCTATATGCAGTACCAAAAGAGATTGGTAATCCTCCATTCCCTTTCTCAAACTACATAACCATAACAAAAAAAAATGGTGAACCACATCATTAAAATGTGTTTAGATTCCCCTTTTTCTAAATACATTTTGGCATGACCACACCATGCTTGGGGGCACCTATGCCCCTCAACCATAACCCTCCTCAAAATCAAATTTCTTCACTTGCAACACTCATACTAGGGGCACCATTTGGCCTCCATACTTATCCATGCTTGTGTTGATGTTCGTCGTGAGTTACCATCTTGTACTCATGTTTTCATGGTCTCCCATGGGACCTTTACTGTGTGGCAGCACTATCGATTCACCCTTGTTTAGAGCATCCAAGTTGAGTCATCATCGCTTTCATGGAGTCTATCCCGAGTCCCTTTGTACCCCGCTATAGTCCTCCATCCTTCATTGCTTGGTCCCTCACTTGTGTCCCACATTATGGCCTTCAGTCCCACTGTCCCCTATCCCTCATGATATTGTGTCAGTCGCTGCCACGTCATTCCTGCCCTTTATGCTCTAACAAGGGAAGTCGCCCATTCGCTACTTAGTCCCCTCCATTCCATCATCATCATTGGTATTAGTCTGTCTGTCGCTCTACTATTTTCTCTCGTGCCTTAGTTGAGGATCTCTCATTGCCTCACCTATGGTGGACCTCCTTCTGTTGACATCAACGCCTTCATTCCAGAAGATAGGTCTAGAGGGCGGTGTACCTTGGTTCTAGCTTCCACTCTTGTTCGGTGCCTCGGATCAGGCAAAGGGATCTCTCCTTACCCTTTGAGTTGATTGTTTCTCCACTCCAGCTCCTTTCAGCATGATTGAGATTTGTATGCTTGATGGTTCAGTGATGCAGCAGTAGCTTTTGGTGATTCCCGAGTGTGTGTGAGATGTCTCAACCCTCATGAGGGGGTGGCCCTGCAGGTAGCCCCCCACACGCCCGGATGACCTCTTCATTGCAGCCTTCGATGCAGCTCCATATATTTTATGATGTCGACCTTAGCCGCTTGCAGCGCCTCTTTGATTTGCATGTATCAGTCAGATTTTGTGAGCCCTTCCCTGCTTATAGGGGGCATTTGGGTTGTATTTGTATCTCATGTACTCAGATATTATTGTATAAGTCCTGGCTGTTATCCTAGGCACATCATGTATGTGGGATCCCTCATTGTATTTTTATCTGGCTCATGTTTATGCTGGCTGTACTTTATGGTTCGGTCCCTTGTTTACTGGACACACTATTCTTTTGTACTTTGTCTCGGCGGGCATAGGTATGCCTCCCCCGCCGCCTTTAGCACAGGTACCCTCTCATAAAAAGAGACTTGTTGCACCCGCAAGTCTCGTCTCCTCAGGGTCTAGTTCTTCAGCACATTATTCTACCTTACATTTCTCTCTCCGACTTCCCTTTTTGATGTCTGGTGATTGAGTTCTTATAACGTACTTCGGTCATACGATTTGCTCCTAACACTCGCACGCTGGGGGGAAATCTGTTACACCATTTTTTGGTCATCTAACCTACTATCATTAGATGGACCCAAGTACACCATGTAAGACCAATTTTACCCTAAGTAAAATTGCTTTCACTATGTCAAATAACTTAATAAAACACATTTATTAGGTTGTTTATGGTCTAAACAGGAAACCCCAAAAGGAAATATTAAACAAACCTATATTTGTTTGATTTTCCTCAAGGAATAATTAATTAAACAATAATTCAATTATTATTCCTGGTCGTGTTTAACCGAAAACAAAGAAATTAATTAGATAAATCTTTATTTATCTTATTATTTTCTAGGAATAATTATTTAAATCTTATTTAAATAATATTCCTTGTTAAATATGACTAAATCACCCATAAATAATTAAATAAATCATTATTTATTTGATTATCTTTCAACCACTTCCTTAAAATGATAAATAAATCATTTATTTATTTATTATTCACAAATAAAGGGATTTGACCCAAGTCAAATACTCTTTCCCTCCAACAAATATAATAAAATATTCCATAAAAGGTGGATCTAGATTTGGTTAATGTTATTTTAATCATGCACCAAGATATAGAATGACCCAATATTTTGTTATAAATAGGTGGGTTTCTCCTACCATTCTTGACCTTTTTTTTCCTATTAGATCACTCTGGATCTATACTCTTGGTCTGACTTTGAGCCATTATCATTGTCATATTTTCCATTATCTATTGTGTGAGCTCCCTTTGAGTTCTATCTTTGTTTGGGTTTTCTACACCAATAGGAGAGAGAAATGCTAGATCTAAAGTGTTGAGGACTTCCAAGAACCCATCCCATTGAGGAGAATTGGAAACACCTTCTTGTTTTCCTCCCAGGTGCCCTTAATACAAAAAATTCTTTCAAAAATATTGTTCTTGTCTTGTCTATTGGATGTATGGAGAAAAACCTTATTTTTACTGCTTAATATCTCTTTATGCATGGATCTAGACTTTTTCAGCATTTGTCTTGATCAACTAACTGCAGATCTGAAGATATTGGCAGCCATATTTGATGTTAGGGCTATAATTTATGCGTAGCTAAAGTGGTCTTTTTTTGTACACTTCGACAAAATATTCATACTAACAAATTAAATGCATAATTAAATCACTAGATATACGCGACTTCTGCAAAGGATATCCACGTATATACGTGGGTTGGCTTCAGGAAAGTAGCGTATGGGTTTTTAAGAAAGAAAATATCAAAGTTTTATTGTCTGAACTAAATACTGATTCACCCCCCCCTCTCAGTATTTTTCCCTACAATTGGTATCAGAGCAGGTCCTTCTAAAAAGGCTTAACCGCTAGAAGGAAGATCAAGCAAGATGAGCAATCAAGAGGGAACAACATCTATCAAGCCTCCGCTCTTCAATGGAAGTAATTTAATCTTCTGGAAAATAAGGATGAGATCCTATCTTCAGTCTATGGGAGCAGATATATGGGCCATTGTTGAAAAAGGATATCAATATCCAACTGCTACACCAACAGATCCAACTGAAAGAAAGAATTATGAATCAAATGCAAAAGAGGTCAATGCTATAACAGGAAGTCTAACTGAAGCAGAATTTGTCAAAGTCATGCAGCTGAATACAACAAAGGAAATATGGGACAAAATCATTCTAAGTTATGAAGGTGATGCAAAGGTAAAAAGTGAAAAACTTCAATCTCTCAGAATTGAATAAGAAAACTTAAGAATGCATAATGATGAGAACATTTCCAGTTTCTTTTTACGTGTTGATGATGTTGTAAATCGTATGAGAAATCTGGGAGAAACAATAACCGAATCTACTTTGGTTGAGAAAATCTTAAGATCGCTAACGGAAAAATTTGAATCAAAAGTCTCTGCTCTTGAAGAAAAATAGGATCTTCAAACTCTTACTGTGGTGCAACTTCATGGCATACTGACTGCATATGAAATGAGGAGAGGGGGACCATCTGAAGTCAAAGAAGTTGTTTTTAAAGCTTCTACAAAAGGGAAAGAAGTTCAAAAGGCAGAAGGTTCAGGATATATCTTAGAAGAAGATGAGGAAAATTTTGTGAGAAGACTCCAACCAGAAACCAAAAGATTCAAAGGTAAGCTTCCTTTCAAATTTTTTGATTGTGGAAGAGCTGGTCATTATGCTGCAAAGTGTGCTTATAAAGAAACATCTGCTAAAGAAGTAGAAAGAAGGAATAAAAACCGATCTAGCACTAAGAAAAATTATTATACTAATGAAGACAGTGATGGGTTATCTGATAGTGAGGTAGAATGTGAACAAGATCTTAGACTTCTCATGGCATTTGAACAAGAATCAAGAAAAGAAAAGGATACTTTTGTGGATGCTCTAGAGGACAATGATTTTCTTGAGGAAAACAATCAACTCAAAATATACTTAGAAGAAAATAAGATAATCATAGAGACGCTGAAAAATCAGATTGAAGAAGAAAAGAAACACAGGGAGAAAGCAGAATGTGAAGTGGTAAGTCTAAGAAAATAATTGGAGAAAGTAAAGACTCTGAATCTCAGATTTACTAAAGGATCGGAAGCCTTAGATGAAATTATCAAGGCACAATGTTCTCCTCTCATAAAAACAGGTCTTGGATATATTGGAGAATCCTCTCAGGCTTCAGCATTGAACTATCTAAAGGCAGCAACAACTGGTTTACAATATTCTGCCACTCAACAAGGAAGTAAGAAATCTTTACAGGTAAAGCAGGATCATCTCAATTCAAGGAACACTAACAGGAATAAATTTCAAAGAAGCTCCAACCAACAGGTTAATCCAAATAGAATATTTCATGATCGCAGAAATTTCTACTTCAATGGACAATGTTTTACATGTCACAATTTTGGTCATAAAGCTGCTCAATGTGTTGCTTATAAAACCATCATGACAAGAGAAGCAAGAAAGAAAAGGTTGGATACTAAACCAAAGAAGAATACCTATAACAACTTTTCTCCTCTTCAAAATGAAGTTGAATGTGCTTATTGCAATAACTTTGGCCATAAAGAATCTGAATGCAGGAGCAAAGTCCAGTCAAAAGAACATATTCCTTCAAGCTCTAAAGTCTGGAAAAAGAAGGAAATACAGGTTGAAAATTGTGGCATAGCTTTATTTGCAGAAGGTGAAGAAAATCAATGGTATATTGATAGCGGATGCTCAAAACATATGACAGGTGACAAAAACAAACTTCATGCATATAATGCCCTAGAAAAGGAAAAGAATGTTACATTTGGAAATGATACACCTGCTATCATTAAGGGAAAAGGGTCTGTTTTTCTAAAAGAAAAGGTGAAAGCTAATAATGTCATGTATGTGGATGGATTAAGACATAACTTGTTAAGTGTGAGTCAAATGTGTGATCAAGGAACTGAGGTTGTCTTTAGTTCAAAAGAATGTGTGGTACGTGATCTTGATACAGGTAAAACAATTATAAAAGGAAAAATAACTCCAAACAACTTGTATGTATTGAAGAACAACAAAGATCAATGTTACTTGAGCAAATCTTCAGAAAATTGGCTATGGCATAGAAGGCTGGGGCATCTGAGCTTCTCTCAAATCAACAAATCAAGCAGACTTAAAGTTGTTCGTGGTCTTCCCAATATTACTCTACCAGAGAGTATCATATGCAAATCTTGCCAATTCGGTAAACAGACTAGAGTACAATTTAATGCCAAGGAAGGCTCATCAAGAAGGCCTCTTGAACTCGTTCATACTGACATATGTGGACCTATGAGGAAAAATTCACCACGTGGTGAAGAATACTATATCTTATTTATTGATGATTTCTCTAGAATGTGTTGGATTGGGTTGATCAAACACAAAGATGAAGCATTTGAAAATTTTCAGATCTTCAAAGCATTGGTTGAAAATGAATTAGATCTAAAAATCAAGTGTCTTAGATCTGATCTAGGAGGAGAATATACATCAAATGAATTCTTTGAATTTTGTGAACAACATGGCATAAAAAGACAGTTTTCTGTAGCAGGCACTCCACAAAAAAATGGCATAGCAGAAAGAATGAATAGAACAATTCAACAAATGGCTAGAGCTATGCTTGATGATTCCGGAACACCTGACACTTTTTAGGGAGAAGAAACTCACACAGCAGCAAATATTCTTAACAAGGCACATGTTCGGGTAAATAGTGACAAAACTCCATATGAACTCTGGTATGGTAATTCTCCCTCTGTGAAGCATTTTAGAGTTTTTGGAAGTAAATTATTTATCAAAAATAATGATGAAAAGCTTGGCAAGTTTGAACCCAGATTAGATGAAGGAATTCTTCTTGGTTACTCATCTACAAGCAGAGCATACAAATGTTACAATAAAAGGCTTCGGAAGATTGTTGAATGTATTGATGTTGTTATTGATGAGTCTCCTGCAGCCCCTAAAGAAGAAAAACAAACAACAGATGAAGATGATGGTGACTTTTTTCCTTCTGCATCAAATAGAAATGATATAGACAATGGATCCGATGAAGAACCCGAAAATGATTTATCTGGAAAAACTCCATCCAGATATGTTCAAAAGAATCATCCTGAAACTTAAATTTTGGGAGACAAGGAATCATGTGTACAAACAAAGAGGACTCTTGTGGGATCTTCTAGTTATCTGGCATTTCTATCCATGATTGAACCTCACAATGTCAATCAAGCTAGAAAAGATGAATGTTGGATTCAAGCCATGAATGAATATCTTGATCAAATTGAAAAGAATCACACTTAGGAATTGGTACCAAGACCACATGATAAAAATGTCATTGGAACTAAATGGATATTCAAGAACAAGTTAAATGAGAATGGGGATGTTATAAGAAACAAAGCTAGACTAGTTTGCAAGGGGTATACTCAACAAGAAGGAATAGACTTTGAAGAAAATTTTGCTCCTGTAGCTAGACTTGAAGTCATAAGAATGTTTCTTGCTTTTTCAAGTTTTCAACAAATCAAAGTTTATCAAATGGATGTTAAATCTGCATTTCTCAATGGTGATCTAGAAGAAGAAGTTTATATAGAACAACCATAAGGATTCATTTTGGGAAAGGATAAAAATCTTGTTTGTAGACTAAAAAGGTTCCATATGGTCTCAAACAAGCTCCAAGGGCATGGTATTATCGTCTTGACAAATATCTTCATCAACAAGGATTTTCAAAGGGGTTTGCTGATAGCAACTTATACACAAAAATTGAAAATGATAAACTATTGATTGTGGTTGTATATGTTGATGACATCATTTTTGGGAGTAATGAAGAATCTATGAGTCAGAATTTTTCTTCTGTCATGCAGCAAGAATTTGAAATGTCCTTACTTGGAGAACTAACATTATTTCTTGGCTTGCAAGTGCATCAAACTGTAGATGGTATATTCTTATCACAAGAAAAATATCTTAAGCAAATTCTGAAGAAGTGTGGCATGGAAGAATGCAAACCTGTAAGTACACCAATGATAACCGGATGTAACCTCAGTTCTCATGATGATTCTCCCGCGATGAATCAACCAGAATACAGATCAATGATAGGTAGCCTACTTTATCTCACTGGGACTAGACCAGACATTATGCATGCAGTTGGGATTGTTGGACGATTCCAAGCTAATCCAAAAGAGTCTCACCTTCAGGCGGTCAAAAGAATATTCAAATATCTAGAAGGAACTCAAGACTTTGGACTATGGTATCCAAAGAATGCTGATCTTACTCTTCATGCTTACACAGATGCAGATTGGGCTGGAAATGTCGATGATCGGAAAATCGCTAGTGGTGGTGCATTCTATATGGGGCCCCGGTTGGTATCTTGGTTTAGCAAGAAGAAAAATTCTATTGCCTTATCTACAGTAGAAGCAGAATATGTGGCTGTCGCGTCTTGTTGCACTCAACTTCTTTGGATGATGCAAACCCTGCAATATTTTCAAATCAAATGTACACCTCCTATCTCCATTATGTGTGATAATACAAGTGCCATAAGTATCTCAAAGAATATTGTTATGCATTCAAAGACCAAGCACATTCCCATCAAGTATCACTTCTTACGTGAATAAGTGCTTGAATAAAAGGTGAAGTTGGAGTATGTTCCCTCTAAAGATCAAGTTGCTGATATATTTACCAAACCTCTGCCCAGGGAAGTGTTTGAATATCTCAGACAGAAGCTGGGTGTTGTCTCTGCCTCTCAGAAGAGCAGATCTGATTAAATTCAGAAGATTAAATTGGATACGCGGATTTCCTAAAAGACAATCGTGTATATACGCGAGTTTATCCACAGAAAGCCGCGTATCGTTAGTTGTTGACAAATTTTGTTTGGGGTCAGCATTCTTCAGCACATCTGCAGTACTAATTGATATCTCTGATGCTGTATGGTATCTCTGGTGAAGTTTTATCTCTTATATTTCTGTCTCATTCTCTGATATTGGGTGAAGATGCCTTGATGATCTTCTGTTGAAAGTGTTCAGGATGCACAAGCTAAGGGGGAGATGAAGGAGTAAAATGATGTACAGGTTCAGGGGGAGCATTAGCCTTGCTGAGTATTATGCTTTGTTGGCATTTTGATTCTGAAATATGATCACTTTCTTGAAGTCCTTTTTGGTTTTGGTCATAGAAAGTCATATTTGTAATTTGATGTAACGGTCATGTTGAGACCTTTGATGTAAATTGTTATATTCAGTCTGTCAGGACTTATCCAAATCTGTAAACCCACTTGGTTGGGTACTTGAGTCTCATATGTAAATCCACTTGGTTGGATCTTTGATGTCAGTATGAGTCATTGGTGATAAGAAGGTCATAGAGTCATGTACTTCATTGAAAAAATATATTTGAAGATTCAGCATGAACTCAGGGGGAGCATGGTAACTTTAGTGCACATCAGATCTACAACGCTTTTCTTTCTCATGAGGATGGTTTTGATCCGCCGTTTGCCCTTGATGTCAAAGGGGGAGAATGACATGGTGTTTGGTGTTTCAATAAGGGGAGATTGTCATGGTTTCTATCTGATGTGGTGATCAAACACCATCGTGGTTGCGATCAAGTCCAAAGGGGGAGATTGTTGGCATGTGTTGTCCTTGATGGCAACTTAATTGATGAAATAAGATGATTTACAATATGTTGCAGAGTGTTGTCCTTGATGGAAACCTACTTGATGAAGTTATTCTTGACTTGATGGACTTGGTAATGATGTAAATCTGATGTGATATGATGTGTCTACAGAGCATCTCAGATGTAATGATGAAATGAATTTTAATATGTGCTAGAACAATGATGAAAAGTGTGTGTCTCAAGGCATACGCGGGTTTGTCTAGGAGAAGTAGCGTATGCACGCGGAAAAGTACGTGCCAAGTCGCGTATGCTCAATTGCGCTCTAAATTTGTAAAACAATGGGTTACTACCATGGTATTGACCCATTGTATTGAGCGCTGGATTGTCTATGTGATCCCGTCCAGGAAAACCATTGGATGTTGTGTGGTTTTGGCTCATAGTATTAACAAAGGCTAAATCTATATAAGGAGAAGAAAATCATTGTGCAAAGGGTGTGCATGTGTCTGGGTTTAATGAATACTTCACTCTGAAGTTTATCTGCATGGTTGAACTCTATTCTTAATCGATAGATCTGAATCTATGATGCACCTGTGAATATGATGAAGGTTCAAAAACTGTAGATCTGGAAATAATGAATCTCTAGGATGACCTGAAAAGAAGTAATGAAGACCTGGCACAAATCTATTGAAGATATTGAATAAATCTGGGTAAGTTCATAGATCTGGTTTGTTCTGCAAAGTTTATCTTTTATAGATCTATACGCAGGTTCGTTTCATGAAAAACATGTATATACGCGGATCTGTTTAACCAAGGGCGCATATGGACTGTTAGAGTTTTTTCTGAAAAGTGCACAGTTGTATACGCAGGTTGTCTTTATTAAAAGCGCGTATATACGCGGGTCTATTTAAAGAAAAGTGTGTATGTAATTTGAACTGATGGTTGCTCAAAGCTGATTGAGTTTCTATATATCTATTCAGAAGTCTGGGCTATCTCTGATATTCTGATTACAGTGGTTTCACTGTTCTGTTTGATGCAATGGGAAAAGGATGTTTGCTGATAAGTGAAGGATTGTGTTGAAGCTGTTTGATCCAGTTTGAAAATTGATGAAACGTGGTCTGCAATGGTTCTGAGGGTTGAAGCCTTCAATCTGAAAGTAGAAGCTTTCTTCCAGTAGAGGCTGGTGTTAATATCAAGGGGTAGTATCTCCCTTCCAGGTGAGGCTGGTAAACAAGAGCAGGGGGTTGTTGCTCCCTTCCAGGAGAGGCTGGTAAACGAGAGAAGGTTGTAGCCTTTTGCAAGTGGGTGCCTACATGCTGGTATGAGTCTGCGCCAATACATGTTGTAAGAAGTTTTCTTAATAATAAAGATTGAAGACTGAGATGATGACAACGGTAGTTTTCTCCCGAATTGTGTTTCCACCTAAAAATCCTGATGTCCATGTGTGTTGCTTATGTGTGATGATTATTATATTCTATCTGCACCTGTTTACTGTTGTCTAAACATCTGATGAATGATTAATGCAATGATTTGAGTCAAGAATTAAATGCATAATTAAATCACTGGATATACGCGAGTTCTGCAAAGGATATCCGCGTATATACGCGGGTTGGATTCAGGAAAGTAGCGTATGGGTTTTTAAGAAAGATAATATCAAAGTTTTATTTTCTACACTAAATACTGATTCACCCCCCCCCCCTCTCAGTATTTTTCCCTACACACTCTGTTGCTAAAGATTTAGCTATTTTAGAATTTCTTCCTTAGGATAAATATGTCCACTCCCCCCCCAAAGTAATTATCCTAGAAAACCCTGATAATTCTAAGCCATTGTATTTTTTTGACGGAGCATCATGCAACTCAAGGAAGAACATTGGAGGGGGATTCATTATTTTCCTCTCATAATAACACTTTTCTTGAGTAAAATTGGGTTTTGATATAGGGTCTAATAATCAAGAAGAACTATTATCTTGCAAAAATATTCTCTTGTTTTCTTTATCTAAGGGAGGTACTCATATCCAAGTATATGGGGATTCCATGCTACTAATAAATTGGCTCAACAAAACCCAAGCTTGCAAAAATATTTTATTCATGCCTATAAGTTGGAAGAAGAAATTCGGCTTAAAATCTCTTTTAATTTATTTTCATGTTCACACATCTACAAGGAAAGGTACATGGAAGCAGATCACCTCTCAAAAGGATTCTTAATGGAAGCTTGGTCCTTGGGATATTATGGAACAACATGATGGTGTTTCTACTTTTGCTTTCTATCACAGAACATACATGGATTTATCTTTAGGGGAAGCAAGGATATAATTTTTATGCATCAATATTTTAATAGTTTTTATTATGCTTCATAGTTATTTATGTTGGAAAATTTAACTAGTTTTGGTATTCATAATTGTCATTGTACTCATATCATTATATATATCCTATGTAAAAAACAAAAGAAGAAAGAAAATTTACTATTTTTAGGCATGGGTTTCATGCTTCTTTTGATTGGTCAACTAGGTTAATCATGCTCTTCATGCTTCTAGGTTTTGACATAAGAATTATTGTCATGAGTCAATATAGCTAATGTCATTTGTATAAGACCCTATCAAGAAATATGTAACTAGTAAAATAATTTTTTTTTATGTCTAGAAAGTCAAATAGGCCTCCAAGCACAAGTTAGCCCTATCAGTGACAAGTCGTCCTAGAAGAGGTTATTTGACCTCCACAACTGTGTATATATAGAAGCATTTTCGACATCATTTGACACCAATTTTATCTCACCTAGAAACAAGTTCAATGTAAATCAAGGAACAAGAAGGAAGTAATACCAAGGTCAAGGAAGCAAGAAGAAATAAAAAAAAGGAAGAAAAATTGTATTTTAATCCCTATTCTCTCACACATGTGAAGGAATTAGCATTCTTTTAGCTATTGCAAGGCAGAGAATTGCAGGTCAAGATTAGGGGTTGAAATTTATATTTGAAGCAAGTTTAAGGACGACTAATTATTGTTGACTTGGTTTATTTGACCTAATTGAAATAGATTCTTGAAGGGTTGACTTGGTGCTTGGAGGAGGACTTCGTTTACTAGGGTTTTGGTTCTAGGTTTTATCATTTGATCATATTCTATAAGAAGAGAAGAAGTTCTTTTGGATTTTCTCCTTGGATAGGTTTTTACCTGGCTTGGAGCCTATATGTGTGTTTATTTTTTTTATCATTTATTCTCTTGATAATTGTTTGATGATGAGAACTTAAATAAGAATATAAAGAAGTTAATATAAGATCACAAAATTTTATCAATGATAAGGAGAATTGGGTTAAATGTTTTCCCTAGAAGATTCTCCAACATGGAATCAAAGCTATGGTTAAGAAATAAAAGGTAGCTCGAATATCATCTTGTTGACATGAGAAGGGATAGCTTGTTAAGGGGAATCATTTACAAAAGGACACAAGGAAAGAAGAAGACGAATACCTATTGACCTAAAATGATCTAGACTTATGTAGGAATGCAACAGAATAAAGATATAAACATAAATGTAGAGATGCAATGTATATAAATTCTCATTTCATTAATATCAAATAATTGTAATATGCTTACATACAGAATGGAAATAAACTAGCTCAGGGGATGGTAGCTTATATCTGAGAATAGATGTGGCAGCTACATTCCTCTAAATTGTGTTACAATGAGGCTCAATGGAATTTTTATTATTGAAAATCAAATGGAAACCATAGACAACCAAAAAACTAACCCTAGGAGATGGAACACCAAGAGTTTGTGGGCCCACTCAAGGTTAGTTGGGCATCTAACTTTATGGGGTCATAACTTGGTCATAGGATCTGAATTTGGTCTTTACAATACCTCGTTAGAAATATCTCTTTGATTACTACAATATTTGTGATAGTTCCTTGCCTACATCTATGGTCCTACTATAGGCCTAAAAAAAATGTTTTTTAGGGGGTCAAAATAGCTCCAGAAGTTAAGGACTCGAAAAATTGATAAAAATAGTAAATTTTGATATAAACAAGGAAACTGATTAAACCAACTAGAGATCCTAGTGGAATAGGAAGGTGGCCACTGATATCCACCTGGATCATTCCTCCCCCCTTAGGAAGAAATGGCCCCGATTATTTGCAGAGCCTCCATAAGGTGAGGAAATTTTTGTTGAAGTTGGTCCCTGGTGAGCCACTTGCCCTCGTGAAGGATTTGGTTGGCTTTGACAACTCGATATAGTTGGATCCTTTGTTGGTGAGTGTTATTGATTTGTTTGTATATAATCCAATAGTTTGTGTCCTATTCAATGAAAATTGGGTTGATCTTTGTTGGTATCAACTACTCATCAATATCTAATGTGTCCAGCAATGGGAGAAAGTATGGTTGCAGTCAGTCCACATTGAATATTGGGTGTAGGCTAAGGAATGGTGGAATGTTGAGTTCAAAGGAATTTTCCCATATGGCCTTAGTGATGGTGTAAGGCCCATATAGGAGCAGGTGAAGCTTGTGGTGGGCCCCATCGAGGCGCTCCTTTTGCAAATGTAACCAAACTTTGTCACCCACCTGAAACTTGTGTGGCACCCGATGTTGGTCATCACATTGTTTGTACTTAGAATTTTCTCTATACAATATTTCATGGACCTTCTGGCAGATGTGTGGAATGTGTTCAATGAATTTGTTAACTCTGTCGGCTTCAAATTGTATATGGGTTGAATCTACTTGAGTAGTTACAAGTGGTATGGAAACACCAATGGGACATAGTGGCTAGAATCAAAGTCCCACCTTAAAGGGGATGTGGCCAGTTGAGATTTGGAGAGCATTGTTGTAGTTGTGTTAGACATAGGGGAGGCTCTCATCCCATGTGAATGGATGCTTTGAGATGTACATGCGCAGGATGTGCACGATCATCTTGTTGACGACCTATGTTTGGCCATCAATTTTGGGATGGAAGGTTGTGGAATTAGTGAGCTTGGTATCAAACAATGACCAGAGGCTTGAATAGAATGAACTTAGGAACCTATTGTCTCAATCTGATATAATGGATTTTGGGATACCAAATTATACCCACGCTAGTTCAAAGAAGAGTTTTTCAGTGGCTTCTATTGTGATACTCTTCTTGCATGCCACTAGAATGGCCATCTTAGATAATATGTTGACGACCATGAAAACACATTCATTGCCATGCGTGGTAGAAGGAAAGCTCAACATGTGATCCATGGAGATGGATTTCTAGAGTCATATAAAATTAGGCAAAGGAGTATATAGGCATTGATTATTTATTGCACGTTTGACAATGGTGCAGGAAGTGTAGGATCTGATGCACTTCCCAACATCTTGTCAAAGGTTTGGCCAATAAAACTACTTTTCTAGCACTACCACTGTCTTTTCTAGCCCAGAAATTCTAGTGACTCGACTGTAGTGCACCTCCTAAATAATCTTGGCACACTTGCTTGAAGGAACACAAAGGTGTCTTGGGTGGCATAATAGTGCATCATGTAGGTGAAATTCTAGAACTTGCTTACCTTCCAAGAGAATTTGATATGTAGTGTCGAATTTTGTATCACTATTGTTAAGGTGTGGCCATTTCAAAGTCTAATGTCCACAAGAGTCGTTTGTAGTGGTCCGTGCCATGACTAGTAGTCGGCTGAGGCAATGTACAACATTATTGGTGTTTCTAGTACTTAATGTTCAAATGGAACTGTTTCAGGTATGTCGACCATTTTTTATGGCGATCATTTTGCAACTTTCCTTGTATCTACATGAATTGCAGAGGTTAGTGGTCTATGTGGATGACTGTTTCCTTCCATAGAATGTAATGATTACACTGTCAGCAGTCATGTACAATGGAATACATCTCTTTTTCATAGGTGGGATACTTTCATATTGTGTCTGAAAGTGTCTCATTGTGATATGTCAGTCGATGCCCTTGATGAGTAAGAACTGTGCCAATAGCATAATAAGAGGTATATGTCTCAATCTCAAATGGTTGTTGCAGGTCTAGTAATGTGAGCACTTGTGCACAACAGAGTCAACGCTTCAACTTAGAAAACACCTTTTGTTGGGATTGAAACAAAATAAATTGTATTTCTCTCTGGCATTAGTGACTTGACTTAAAGGCCAAGTGATATCAGAGAAACCCAATACGAACCTTTGGTAGAAATTGGCAAGACCCAGAAAGTTGCAGAGCTCTGTTAGAGTGGTTGGGGTTGGCACATCCTGAATAGCTTGTATCTTGGTTGGGTCGACATGCACACCCTGCTCATCAATGATGCACCAATATATTGAACTTGGGTCATGCAAAAAGTTAATTTCTCCAAATTACACAACTTTTTTTGTCATAAGGTTTGGAGGACATGTCGAATATGGTGTACGTTCTCTTCCAAAATCTACCTGAAGATCATGATGTCATCCAAATACACTACCAAGAATGAGTTGGTGAAGGGGCACAATATTTCGTCCATCAACCTCATGAAGGTTGCGAGGGAATTCGTCAAACCGAAGGGCATGAAAAACCATTCGAAAATGCCCTCCTTGGATTTCAAGGTAGTATTCCATACATCGGAAGGTTTGATTGGTACCTGGTGATAACGGGGCTTCAATTCAATCTTGCTGAAATATTTTGTCCCCTTGAGATGGTCGAGAAGGTCATCAATCTGTAGGATTGGATACCTATTCCGGACAGTGATCTTATTCAGGGCTTGATAGTCAATATAGAGCCTCCATGTTCCATCCTTCTTTTGTACCACCATGATTGGGCTCCCACAGGGTGATGAACTCAACCTGATGTACTCTTTCTGTATGTAATATTCCAAAAATTTAGCCTTCAAGCTAAATGGAATATTTGAGTTTTTTTATCACTAGGTAGGTGAATAAATGGGTAGGGAGGCCCACTAACCTCTTTAGAAGGATCAATGACACTCATAATGTGAAAGAAGGAAGAATAAGCAGCTAATTTGAGCACCCATGGGTGTGAATAGAGATGGGATCATGTTGATTCACTCAACTTTGACCAAGTCAAAAAAGTTGTCTAGATACATTGAATCTCCTTGATGAACAATGCAGTTTTGGTGGAGGACAACTTGCATGAGCTTGATGGCACATATGGATTGGACCCAATGTGAAGAGGTTAACTTGATATATATGGAGAGGATAGGATCCTTTTTTAGTCATGTTTTTTATTATCATTTGATATTCGTATGTTTAGACTTGGCTTCCTCTTGCTGTTTATCAGGGTTGCAGTGTTGTTTAGCACCGGGTGTTCCTGAGCAGGAATCCCACCTCTTCCCTTGAGAGGCATATTGGGAGAGCTCTGTTCTGTATTGCTCCACATCTGGGCTTGAGGCCAAGCACCATTCTCTAGCCTCAGTGTTATTTCTATAGTATAATATTGCTGTGTTGCAAGGTGTTGCAGTGGAGGTTTGATAACACCACTTTCGGGTCTATTTCTCAGTAGAGGGTGCCCTCCTTCTCTTGAGAGATCAGCTAGGAATATTTTTGAGCACATTTCACATATTGAAAGTTTGACACACTATTCCTCATATCTTGTAGTGCATTCCCTTGCAGGAATTGTGTCATTTTGCAAAGAGTTACTACAGTAGGATTTAAGCCCCTGATTTTGAGCTAGTTTCCTAGAGAAAGGGCCAAACCTTCTCCTGGAAAGATAGAGGAAGGGATTCTTGTCCCTATGATGTGTTATTCAGATATTTTTATGTAATTTTTCAGTAATGCTACATTTTTTAGAGCTGAATATTCAGATCTGCTCTTTTTTTACTTGTACTTTCATGAAACCTTTGTCGGGTTGTCTTTATAATGCATTAAGGAGGCTAGATCTTCACTTTCTTAGCATATTGTGTAATTAAGTTCCAGATACATGTTGTTCTATCATTATACTATATAAACCCTTAGAAAATAATGCTATCATTTTCTTCAGTAAATTCTGCATAGCTTAAGTCATGGGATTTGGTTATTTTTAAGCTGATTTGAGGCCGAGAGGTCTGTTTAACTTATCATAAGTGATTTGTTTCAGTTCCTCTTTTGTATGTGAGGGAATAAATATATATGCTAAGGTAACCTAGCATTATTTCTCCTAGTTAAAACTTAAATCTCCATAAATAATGTTTTCAGGGTCAAAATGCTGCATTTTCCCCACTTGGGAGGATGTAGAAGTGCTTCTTTTTGCTGCCAATTCATTCATTTGATGGCTATGTGTTTCTCAACACATTTTTCACCCTGATATTCTAGAATTGTGCTTATGCACTGCTGCATTCCCATTTTTGGATATTACAGTGGTCCTCCATTAAATAACACTAGGGTGTTCCTGATCGGGAATCCCACCTCTTCCTTGAGAGGCCTCTTGGAGGAGTCTTGCATTTCTTGACCACTATCAGGAATTTGGCCAAGCTCTTCTTCCAAATAAAATGCAGATCCTGTTGAGGGTTTGGTTGTCTTTGTAAGCTGCAGCAAGTGGAGGCTATATCTATTCTTATCTAAGCCATTCTGGTGCCTCTTTTCACTGGGAAAGTCTTATATCTCATTGGCAAGTAAGTATTGGATGAGGAGAGAGAATTTTCAGATCTTGGCTTGAGGCCACATCATTCTATAGAGCCTACAGCGCAGTATATCTTCCATAATTGCATTATTTGCAAGGAGAAAGTTGCAGCGTATTTTGGCACTTCAAGGAGGAGAGATCTCTAGTGTTGGGAATCTGACCTTCACTTTGGTGATCCATGGATTAAAGATCTAATCCACATTTCATTCAGATCTGATCTCAATACTGATGTTTTTTCTTTAGAAATTATGAATCATTCTGCAGATCACCTGCATTAGATCTAAGATCTACTCCATGTACTACATTTTTTGCTGAAAACCCCAAGGGGATTTTGAAGAGGAGACTCCATAGTGTACAAATCTGATATAGATCTATATTTTTGTACAAATATATACTATAGATCTGAAGTGTAACTTACATCTCTTTTCAGCTAATAAAATAATGTTTTCAAGCTTGTACAGTCATATCATCTAGTTGCAGCCTCTTATTTTGGGCATTTCTTCATGTAAAGTTTCCTACTTTCTATTCTATGATGTATGGGCTTCAATATAATCTTGATATGCTGATGTAAATGACATGATTGAGCCTACATATTGGCTTCCTACATATATTTGGTTGAACTACATTATTTTCTGAGCAGTTTTGTTACATAGTGCTGTAGTCCCTTCTTTGGGCAATTTTCCAGTTGTACTAGGTGTGGGAGATCTGTTTAACCCACCTAGAAAGATTTTTTTATGATATCCTCTTGGATTTGGGTCTTATATTATCATATCTAAGGGATCCAAGGGCTTATTTCAAGTGCTGTAGCATCCATTCCTGAAAAATGCGTTTTTAAGGCATGCCTTGCTACCAATCCCAATTTGGGGATATTACAGTGGTATCAGAGCAACTATCTTGGCACAGCCTATGCTTACTGAAGAGACAATATGTATTTTCATGGAAATAAAAGACTGATGAAGAAGTGTGGCTACACTGAAGACATAGAAGACAAGGGTCCAAACCCTTCATCTGGAAGATTGAAAGGGAAAGAGTTTTCAAAAACTTTGTTCCAAACTATGCATGAGCTAAAGAATGAAATCAGGGGAATGAAGACTGAAAGACAAGAAGATATTTTGAAAATGTTTGCACATGAAGGACATCCCACTACTTCATATGATGTGTGTGAACACTCAGCCACACAATCTGATCTACAACGTTGTAGCATGCCTACATTCCTTGCAAGAGGAAAAGAAGAAGGAGAGACACCAAAAGAGGAGACTCTTGGTGACTATCTCCAAGAATATGAACCTCACTCTAAAAGATTCAAAGAGCATCTGAGCTTCCTAGAGTTTTGTCAACTCAAAAAAATAAAGAAGATCCAATAGAAATATGAGAAGAAGAGGGTGCATGCAACACCTTGGGTAGAACTTTCCTACCTACATTTGATGGATCACCTGAGGACTCAACCAAGTCTTGGGTAAAGAAGCTAGACACATATTTTCAGCTGCATCAAGTTTATGAAGAAGAAGCCATAAGAGTAGCAGCACTACACCTCCAAGGTAAAGCCTATGCCTGGTGGTTATTTGAGTCTTCTTCATTAAAAAATGTAAACATCTCTACTTATGCAAAGTTCACTAGGAGGTTAGTGAAAATATTTGATTCTATGCCAAATAAAATTTCTATGGGTAATCAAACTAAGCCCAAGAAATCAAAACCTTTGCATGTGATGGAAATATCCACGAAGATAACTCCATTTCAGAACATTGTTTAAGGGGTTAAAGATCTGCTAAATGATTTTCCAAGGGCAAAGGCCCCACTTCAACAAGAACCTTCTTCTCAAGAAGAAGACATGAGTGTTCCTTTTTCAAGGAGCGATCAAGAGAAAGGATCTCTTATTGATGAGGCATACTCCATTGATGAGGAGAAGAAAGAATAAGAACTGAAAGGTTAATCCAGCACTGTGACACAGGAGGCGATCTAATTTTATTTAGAGATGGATATGAAGCCATTGCTTCCACTAAGAGGGATCTTGTATCTTGGCAAGAAGGCCCCAAGGATCCTATACATGAAGGGGATGAGCAGCATGTGTCTATGATGATAGACAAGGAGACAAAACAATAGAGGAAATGTGTTCCAACACTGCATCCAATTTTCAGAACACACACTATGATGGACCAGTCCTTTGTGATCAAGACCCTTGACACCAGGAAGATGATGGGTGTTCATGAGTTAAATTCATCTAAAGGGAGCACCTTAGATTGTGTGATCTTGCAGAATGTGGGTGATGAAGAAGAATATGGGGGAGTTGCTCCAACTTCTCCTTATCATGATACTTCCACACAACAATCAGAGATGGATTTGCGCAGTGGAAGCAGTCATAATATGTTCCCATCTATTGTTCACATGGGAATAAGCCATGAGACATCATTATATTGTGGTATACCACCTGGGAGACCACCTGATTCAGATTTGTTGAAAGATGTTTCATGCATTGATGCTCCTTTCATAGATTCAAGGAGGGAGGGAGCATTAGAAGACCATGCTTTAGTGCTGAGAGTATGGGGAAAGTACAAGGAGAGGGAAAGCATTTTTCCCTTAACATCACTATCCATTCTCTCACCTCATACTGTGCTGAGAAAAGATGCTACAAGAATGAAGGATGACACCATATTGAAGTAAGGAAGGCAATCCTTGAATCAGAAGACAAACTTGTTTGGAGGATCCTCTTCCATACATGATGAGAGATGGTGGTCACACATGCATACTTTGGCAAAACCAAGGAGATTTTGGATAGATGACAACCTTCCATGGGAGACTAACTTCCAAGAAACTCCATTTTCTTTTGAGCATGTGCATGAGCAAGGAGGGCAGCAAGGAAGGACTGGCAACCTTCCACCTTGTACCTTTGGCATGGGAGATGTCAAGGAGGAGAAAAATGGGAAACTTGGCTTTCCAACATACACCTTTGACATGGTATATTTCAAGGAGAAGAACAAAAACATGGCAAACACTTCAGATGACACACTATCAACGCTGTCATTATTGGGCACATTAGATCCCTATTGGAAATCCCAACTGTTGGTCGAATATTCCAAGGATCTTCATACTTGCATGATTCTTGATGATTGGTTACATGAAGAGAGCTATTCAATCCTTGATGGAGTCATCTATAATCATGGTAGGATATTCTTGTCTAGAGCTTCCAAGCTCTTACTACAAAGGGCTTATGAAGAGTTCAATTTCAGCCACACCTATTCTATGAAGCTCAACAATATCATTTTGAGGAGCTATTTTTGGGATGGATTTGAAAGAGAAATATATAAACATTGTCAGAGATGCATGGACCTTGTGGAGTTGGAGCAGAAACATGATTCTAAGGAAGAGTTAAATCAACCCTCTCTTTCTTCCCTTGAAGGAGAGAGTAGATCTATGCACCACTCCATTGATAGGAGGAGGATTGTTGGTGAAGAGAATGCTCTTAGTACACCTATTTTATATTCTAATTTCATGAATTATTACACCATGTTTTTGCAGGCCATGGCTCCAAGGAGGAGTAATATATTTTGTAAACCTCATGGCCAATATTGGGTCCCAAAAATTTCTGAATTGGGCCACTCCCTTCGAAGAACAAGGGAGATTTTTCATCATGATGAGTGCTTCCCAAAGGCACCAAATATATCTCACTTTAAACTATGGTGAGATGGTATGGGCAGAAATTAAGTGGTGGGAAAACCACTTACCACATCTTGGTTTGATGCGAGCAGGGGATGCTCTGCACTGGTTCCACATGTGGGAATATGATCCACCTCCATGTCCACAAATTTCTGATTGTTTGCACATTTTTTTGATCCCCTATATTGATGATGTACTTGTTATTTTTATGGGGATGTATAGAGGAAGGAGGGAAGGCATGCATGTGCCCTATGGGATGATTACACTCCCTGTAATTTTTGTCTTATATTTCAGGGAGGGCATTGGGAAAACCATGGTTGTTTCATGTGATTTATTGTTTCCTTATGGGATGAGCTGTTTGCATCTCATGAGAACACTGTTGGAACAAGTCATGGATGGATGGTTTGGTGATCACTTAGCTTATGAGAGACGCTTATCCTTTTTTTGTGTCACCAATGGAGGAGGAGATGAGTTTCAACACTCACCTTATCAGTTGCTTGAGCATAAGCAACATTTTGGAGGGGAGAACTATAATATTCCTAATTAGCCCAAGCTAATAGGAATATACTATTTTGTTTTCATTTTCTTGTTGCAAGAATAAAATTGTAAAGGAGGATAAATCAAACTCCTAAAATAGAAAAATAAATCAATGCCCCTGTGGACAAGGCTAAATCTGGGTTGCCTTAACAAAACACCCTTATGTGTGAAAGGGATTAAATCATTTGACTGGGTCAACTGGACCAAATCAACAACGATGTATAGATACATTGAATCACCTAGATGCACAATGCAGTTTTAGTTGGAGGCTATTCATGTGAATGCAGCTAAATCATTGAGATGGTTTAGGGGTTGGCAAGGTTTCCATCTTATTTAAGGAGGAGGACATCATGAGAGGGGTTGTTGATGATTTTATTTCTGAAGGATTTGTCTGCTTAGACACTTCTCATTCTCTAGTTGTTTAGCTGAGAATAATTTTTTTTAGAACTAGGGTTTTCCTGATCGGGAATCCCACCTCTTCCTTGAGAGGCCTCTTGGAGGAGTCTTGCATTTCTTGATCACTATCAGGCATTTGGCCAAGCTCTTCTTCCAACTAAAACACAGATCCTGTTGAGGGTTTGGTTGTATTTGTAAGCTGTAGCAAGTTGAGGCTATATTTGTTCATATCTAAGCCATTCTAGTGCCTCTTTTCAGTGGGAAGGCATTCTATCCCCCTGGCAAGAGAGTATTGGATGAGGAGAGCTCATTTTTAGATCTTGGCTTGAGGCCACATCATGTTCTAGAGCCTACAGCGCGATCCATCTTCCATAACTGCGTTATTTGAAAGGAGAAAGTTGCAGGGTATTTTTGGTACTTCAAGGAGGAGAGATCTCTAGTGTTGGGAAACTGCCCTTCACTGTGTTGATCCATGGATTACAGATCTAAGGGACTGGGATTCCCGATCAGGAACACCCTAATGATCCTTCCAGAGGGAATCCCACCTCTTCCCTTGAGAGGCCTCTTGGGAGAGATCTGTTCTTTATTTCTCCACATCCAGGCTTAAGGCCAAGCATAATTCTCCAGCCTCAGCGTTATTTCTATAGCAGAATATTGCTATGTTGCAGTGGAGGTTTGATAACACCACTTTCGGGTCTGTTTCTTAGTAGAGGTTGCCTTCCTTCTCTTGAGAGATCAGCTAGGAATATTTCTGAGCATATTTCACATCTTGGCAGTTGGCCAAACTATTCCTCATCTCCTACAATGCAGTCCCTTGTAGGAACTGCGTCATTTTTCATAGATTTGCTGCAGCGGGGTTTAGACCCTTGTTTTTGAGCTAGTTTCCTTGGGCAAGGGCCAACCCTTCTCCCGGAAAGCTAGAGAAAGGGATTCTCATCCCTCTTTTGTATTATTCAGCTATATTTCTATAATTTTGAAATAAGACTGCATTTTTCAGAGCTGAATATTCAGATCTTCTCTTTTTGTACTTGTACTTTCATGAAACCCTTGCCGGGTTGTCTTTATAATGCATTAAGGAGGCCAGATCTTCACTTTATTAGAAAATTGTTCAATTAAGTTCCAGATCCATGTTTTTCTATCATTATACTATAGAAACCCTCAGAAAATAATGCTATCATTTTCTTCAGTAAATTTTGCATAGCTTAAGTCATGGGATTTGGCTATTTTTAAGTTGATTTGAGGCCGGGGGGTCTGTTTAACTTATCATAAGTGATTTTTTTAAGTTCCTCTTTTGTATGTGAGGGAATAAGTCTATATAATAAGGGAACCAAGTGTTATTTCTCTCAGTTAAAATGTAAATATTCAGAAATAACATTTTTAGGGTCAAATCGTTGCATTTTCCCCACTTGGGAGGATGTAGAAGTGCTTCTTTTGCTATTGTTTCATTCAATTGATGGCTATGTTTTTCTCAAGACATTTTATGACTTAATTTCACCCTGATATTCTAGTATTGTGCTTATGCTCTGCTACATTCCCATTTTGGGATATTACAGTGGTATCAAAGCATAGTCTTGTCTCAGCCTGTGGAATTCAGCCATTATGCTATCAAGAGAAGGGGAGATGAATAGAAAGAAGACTCCATTATGTAGAGGTAGAAAGGAGGAGAGGCTCTCAAATATTCTTCCAAAATCTATGCAGAGCATTTGTTATCACCAAAAAAAAATTCAAAACATCATTGTGTCAACTCTGTTTTTGATCATGGTCTAAAATGGGTTTGAAAGTAATTTTAGGATTTGGTTAAGGGTAGGTTAGAGTTTTTGTAAGTTTAAAGGTCATTATTGGATTCAAATATAGTCTTTAGAGGTCCATTCCATGATCAAATATTAACATTTTCCATCTAGGGATCAATCCATAAGGTTATAGGTTAAATTTCTGCAGTTAGCCAAGAATCCTCCATTTCGTAGCGCGGTTAGTTCAAAAAATGGGTTTTGCACTACGAAAGCACTGCTACTTTCGTAGCGCAAAGTGCGAAAAATACATGATGTGTGGTACAAAAGCGCAGATTCTTAAAAGGTCATGTCAAAACCCAAAATTTGTCAGAAATACGTTAAGTAATGATGGGGTAACATCATGGTGAGTCAGTTAGAGGTCATATTCAAAGTAATTAACCATTAATATCCATTATTATCATAGCATGGGTTTCATATTGGAAAATGGGATTTCAAATTCGAAAATTGTTATCTGTTCTAGTCATTCCAGTTTACATTTGCTCATACTAAACAGTGAAACATCTCTATTTCAAACTCTAAAGTATTAGATTTAAGCCTGTGGTTGTTCTATACCAAGGATATTTTCATACATAATCAAGTGAGGATGCCAAATAAAATCAAGCGAGGTTGTTCCTTTGTCTCAAGCAAGGCTGCCAAATTAAATCAAGAGAGGCTGTTTTATAAATTATGAAGGAAGCCAACAGAGTTTTTTCCGAAACAAGCATGGCTAAGGAGAAAAAGAATCACAAAGGAGGACATTGTTTGAGATCTGAACCTGAAATCACAAAAGTTTTAGCTGAAGATCAAACAGTCATGAATGCTTTCAGTAAAGCAGGTTGTTTAAATTTCTGTGAAAAGTTGCAAGGTGGACATACTTAGGTATCCAAAGAGTTTGCATTACATTTCAGTGGGACAAATACAAAGGTTGGAATTTTAAACATGTCAGTGACACCTGAAATCATAGCTCTAGTGACTGAAATACCTAGAGGATAAGAAACTTGGTTTAAGGGTTTTAGATTCGATATGGAGGCATGCAATATGTTTATGAAGCCAGAATATGCAAAGATGGAATTGAACAATGAAGTTCCTAGAAACTGTATTAAGGATAGTTATGCCAAACTACTGTTCAACATCCAAAGATATTTCACATGCAAAGGCAGGTACCACAAAGTCTACACCTATCATTTCAAAATCCTATTACATTTCATAGGTATGATATCGTTGGATTTACCATTTTTCCTATATAGAAGTATTTCCAAAATGGCTGATAAAGTTCAAGTAAAATCCGAGGGTTGTGAAACATATCTGTTTCACCATGGTTTAATTAAACTGTTGGTTTTGAATGAGCTCTAGAATATTAATAGGGACTGGTCTTCTTCTATTTTTATAAGTGGATTTTAAATGGAAGCTCTAACCCCAGTTAAAAACCCTAAGGAAAAGGAAAATCCATCACCATTAGCAGAATTCAGTCAACCAGTAGATATAAGGACAAGAAGGTTTGTGAAATTGAAGCCAAGGAAACAAGTGAAAGATAAGGTATAAAGAACACCATTGATTGTTACAGAAACTCCTTAGCCTTCAAAACAAGGATTACAAAGTACTAAGGAAGCTAAACAAAAACAAACAACTAGTAAGCAAGTAGTTCAGAGAATTACAAGGAGCCAAGCTGCAACATCAAAAGGAAAGACAATAGCTTCAGGATCAAATGACAGTGTAGGATTGAAAGGAAACTTGGATGACATACTGCATGCAATAGACATAGAAGAATCACCTATAGTGCAAGCTGATTTCCTAGGAATAAATGAAAGCAAATAGAAAAAGGTGAAATCAGCAATGAAGTTGGAGTTTAAGGGTGAAGATGTAGAATTTGTTTTCCAAGCTAGGAAGCCTATAACTAGACATTATAAAAGGTCCAAGGAACTTAATGTAGAAGTTGAAGAAACCAATAAAGCAGCTACTATTCTTGAAGAGATATTTGATCTTTCCTCACCTATGGTAGAGCATGCAAAAAACAAAGTAATCACAACACAAGAAGAAATTATCAAATATAAAGGCCTGGAGGAGGAGTTAAGATCAACAAACCATGAGATTTCTAAGTTGAAGAAAAGAGCCAGAAAACATGTCATTGATAAAACATAATTTAAGAGGATGAAAGTTGTTTGGGAAGGTCAAATAGTATCCAAATCAAAAATACCAGGCAGTGAAGAACAATCCTTCACATGGACAATCCCAACCATTAAGGAGGCAAAGTTTGTAAGAGTGATCAACACTCATTTGAGAGCTAGAAACAGAAGGTTAAGAAGACAGGTGGAAGATCTGGAGATACAATTGACAAGGTCTCAAGAAAAGTTAAAAAAGTAGTGAAACATAATGAAAAATTCATAAGACAATCTCTGATAAAAATGAAGGTAAATTTTGATGAAGATTATGTTTTCATGGTCATATTGCTGTGTTTTTGAAATAATACCAATACCCTTAAAATTTTAAGTATAAATTTTGAAAAAAGTTTTGACAAAACTGCTTACACAGCAGTTTCGTAGCACAGATAGTGCAAATCTGATGAAATGTGCTACAAAACTGCTGAAGCAGTCTTTTATCATGTTTTCATATCAAATTTTGAGGCAAATTTGGTAAATTTTGTTTTGAAATTTCTGGTGGAAGTGTGTTAATGGAAAATGAAGGCTTCCCTAAATAAAACATATCAAAGCAGATTAGAAAGGGAGCTAAACACTGCGCTACGAAAAGCGCTACGAAACTGTGGTGCTTTCGTAGCGCAGGTTTATTCTTACCTTTTTTGCATTGTTTGAAGTTTAGATTCTGCGCAGTTGGATAATTGAAGACATATGGTGTAATATTTTTCAACAGGAGACATGTAGATATGATTCATTAATGGTCAAAGTGCTCAAAAAAGATAAGGGAAACAAAGGGCCTAAAAAACAAGAAGACATGTTTCCTAGAATTTAGGAAAACATTATCATCAATAGCATGGCTACATCAAGTTAAAGATCATCATCCAAATTTGACTTCATGGGAGTGCAGGTGGAAAAATATGTAATAAATATTAGATAAGGTTGTTAGGAGGGTATTAAAGAGTTTTAGTCCTATTAGAAATAGGACTTTTCATTAGGATTATAGTTGTCAATTTGTAATAAATAGCATGTTTATGATTAGAAAAGGTGTCAAACTCTATGAGTTCGATGTATCTAGTGGAGAAGAAGGAATCCTATTTTTTAAATGTTCTATAAAGAGCATAAGATCAAAATCCAAGAGCTTGGACATTTTTATTAGCAAAGACTGTGTTTTGTATGTAATGGTTTTTCCAGCTAAATACAGAGTTATGTTTAGACAACTCAAGATTCATGAGGAGTTCTTGTCCATTATTGTTCTAATGGTATTCTTCAATATTTCTATCTGCAGTGGTGTTTGTTTATGATACTTAGAATTCATTCATAATGCTCTAACTTCCTTCATATACAAACTGACTGTGTGTTTCACTTTTTTATATGTTTTACTCCCTGATTTGAACTCCAAATGCCTTGGCTTCCATGCTAGATAGACTGTGATGTTTTTGTTGAAGTTACTTTGACTCCATAGCCCAATGAATGTTTGCTAATGTGATTTACAACCAGTTATATCATCTATCTATTTTACCTTAGAGTTAGCCATCTACTTATTTATTAAAAATCATAAACCTTTGAGAGAGCCCTCTCAGGTTGAGGAGGCTAAGCCTCAACCAAAATATTGGTCTGAAACAGTTACACAATGTTTAGTTGATGAGCAGCCCATCAGGCCTGATTTTGTGATAATAGCATCAATGAATATCTTAATAAGATGAGAGAGGAGATGGAATCTCCAGAGAAGTTTAAATCTAGAACCAGATCTAGATTGGCACATGATAGGTGTGAGAATGTAGCTACACCCTATTATGCACAGCATAGTCAAATGCCCAGATCTACTATGAAAGAGATGAAAGAAGAGGAAATGCCAAGGAGGGAGACTCTTAGTAATTTTCTGCAAGGGTATGAATCTCAAACTGAAAATTTTAGAGATCATATCACTTTCGAAGAGTTTTGCAAGATCAAGGTGGAGAGGAGCAAGCTGCATGACATGGATAGATTTTCTCTATCTACCTTTGATGGATCCCTGGCTTGTTCAGCCAAAGCTTGGGTGGAGGAGTTGCACACTTATTTGCAGTAGCACCAAGTTTCTGAAGATGAAGCCATCAGAGTTGCAGCGATGTACTTTGAAAGTAAGGCCTATGCTTGGTGGATGTTTGAGTCATTTTCATTGAAAAATGTCAATAATTATTCTTTTGTAAAGTTCACTAAGAGATTGGTAGAAAGGTTTGATAAAAAACATGAAACACTCAAACCAAGACAAATGAGACTTTTTCATAAGTTGGAAGGACCTACAAACTCAAAACCACTTCATAAAACTGTTGGAGAAGCTCACATCTTGCATGATACCTTGCTAGAGGCAAGATCCTTGTTTCATAACCTTGGACAAGAGGGCATAAAGGTTCCTTTAGAAAAAGAGGATCCTCTTATTGATAAGTTACATCCTATTCATAATGAAGAGGAAGAGAAGGATGGGGGTTACAGCGCTATCACATCTAGAGCATATCTATTACCTCATGCAGAGGAAGGAGGAGCACATGCTCCAACAGGAGGATTTATTGTAGCATTTCAAGAAGTTCCCCAGGATCTCACATATGGAGGTCAAGACACAATCAATGGACAACATGATTGTGGAGCATTGCAGATGGAAGAAGAAGATAGGGAGGAAGATCATCATCATTTGATGAGGAGAACACAACCCTATCCATTTCAGAGAGCTAATGCAAGGAAGAGGCAGACTGATTTGCGCTGTGAGGGCAAGGGCAAGGTTGCCCAACCATATGTACAATCTACTCTTGACAATAATGTCTCACCACATGAAGGCAGCCCACCTGGGAGGCCACTAGATCTGGAGTTTGTGAGAGGAATCTTGCCATTTGGTTCACCCCTCTTAGATTCTGGAGAGGTGAAAACTTTGGAGGAGTCTAGTACAACGTAGAGAGTTTGGGATAAACTCAAGGAGGAGGAGACATTCTTCCATTTTCAGCACCACCCACTCTCATTATATCTATTGCGCTGACATAAGTTGCTGTTGTGATGGAGAATGGAACCTTCATGGTGGAAAGTAGATACTCCATGGATTTGGAGAAACAGAGGGTACTTCCCTTGAGGAAGGAACCCTCCATACATTGGAGTAGATGGAGGCCACTCATGCTTACATGGGCCAAGATTGGGAGATTATTTTTGGATGAGAGCTTCTCATGGGAGGCCAACTTCCAAATATTCCTACTTATTTTTTAGCATGAGAAGTTGCATGATGGGCATGAAAACAATTTGGAGGATGAATTTTTCATGAGGTATGTCAAAGGAAAAGACAATAGCATGTGGGGAGCTTCACATTGCAGATCATCAGCGCTGTCTCTTAGGAGGATTGATCCATATTGGAGGTCTCAACTCTTGGTAGAGTACTCCAAGGATCTTGGTGCTTGCATGATTCTTGATGACCCAAATGGAGATGATAGATATATGGTGGATGATTTGGTCATCTATACTTATGGCAGAGTCTTCTTGACTAGAGCTTCTAAGCTCAAGGAGAAGCTGCTATATGCAGCACACGAGGACTTATTTTCCATGCACTTTGATGCATATCTTTCCTTGGAAGAGGATTTCATTTGGGAGGGCACCCAGCATGATATAATTCAGAATATGGAGAGATGCATAGCCCGGATGGTGATAGAAAGGATGTCATAGCCACTTCCCTACTCTTTGGAGGTGAGGGAGAATTTCCCGTTGAGCCATTTCAGCTCAAGATCCCAAGTACTTGGTGGAGAATGTATAATTCCACATTATGTTTTATAATTCTTTACTTTGTATGAGCAGAATGTTGTAAAAGGAAGGATTATCCCTTATTTTATATTGTATGATGATGTACTTGAAGCCATTTGTAGCATTGAGATTGGCTATCTTATTGGTGGTTTATGGGGGAAGCCACATGATATTTGGTGTGCACCATTGACACCACTTTGTACTTTCATGTTTCTATCTTGTAGAATGATTATGGCAGCAAACAAGTGGTTGGAAAAGCACTTTTTATTGTTTCATTTGATGCAGGCAAAGGATGCACTACGCTGGTTCCATCTGTGGGACCTTGATCCACTTTCTGGTTTTCATATGACAACTTGTTTCTATTGATTTTTGCTTCCATGTATTGCTGATATTTTTATGTTCATGGGGAGCTTTGTTTGGAGAGTGGGATATGAGTTGGAGATGCCCATTAGGAGTATGATTCTCCCTAATTTTCATAATGCATGTTTCAGAGAAGAAATGGGCATCCCATGATTACCAAAGTACATCTCTTTCCTTCATGTGGGAGGAGCCATTTGAAGAGCTTAAGTTTTTGGAGGAGGCACTTCATGGCTTATTTGTTTGGTGGGGTAGCTTGGGCCACTCTTGGAGGCCATGAAATTTCAGCCCAAGATCAGCAGCAACCCCATACTTACAATAAATGGAGAGAGAAACCACTTGGATGGGAGGATCCAATCTCTCCATGCAGCCCCAACACATTGTATGAACTGAGGGTTGAGGATCTTTTTGAGCTAACTATATTGGCTCATTTTATTTGGATGATAGCATGGGTGTGGGAGTCACTCATTGGGAATAAGATTCCCCATGTTTTTCATCACTCCTACCTTGAGGAGGCCATTTTACAACAAGGAGGTTTCCACTTACACCTTCTACCTTTCTATGATGTAAGCCATATGGTTTTGCATGCTTGGGAGGAGACATTGGAGGGAAGATTTGTAGCAGATCATTTTGAGCAGTGGTGGGGAATTTTGATGAGAAGGCCACAAGAATAGGAGGGGAGGAATTTTTCTCTCCTTATTAAGTTGCTTGAGGACAAGCAACATTTTGGAGGGGAGGACTGTAATATTCCAAAAATTTAGCCTTCAAGCTAAATGGAATATTAGAGTTGTTTTATCACTAGGTAGGTGAATAAATGGGTAGGGATGCCCATTAACCTCTTTATAAGGATCAATAACAATCCTAATGTAAAAGGAGGAAGAATAAGCAGCTAATTTGAGCACCCATGGGTGTGAACAGAGATGGGATCATGTTGATTCAATCAAATTTGACCAAGTCAACAAAGTTGTCTAGATACATTGAATCTCCTTGATGAATAACGCAGTTTTGGTGGAGGAAAACTTGCATGAGCTTGATGGAACATATGGATGGGACCCAATGTGAAGAGGTTCACTTGCTATATATGGAGAGGATGGGAGCCTTTTTTTGGCATGTTTTAGATTATCATTTGATATTGGTCTATTTAGACTTGGCTTCCTCTTCCTGTTTAGCAGGGTTGCAGTGTTGTTTAGCACAGGGTGTTCCGGAGCGGGAATCCCACCTCTTCCCTTGAGAGGCCTCTTGGGAGAGCTCTGTTATATATTACTCCACATCTAGGCTTGAGGCCAAGCATAATTATCTAGCCTCAACATTATTTCTGTAGAAGAATATTGCTATGTTGCAGGGTATTGCAGTGGAGGTTTGATAACACCACTTTCGGGTCTATTTCTCAGTAGAGGGTACCTTCCTTCTCTTGAGAGATTATCTAGGAAGATTTATAAGAAAATTTCACATATTGGAAGTTTTCCAGACTATTCCTCATCTCCTACAGCGCAATCCCTTGCAGGATCTATGTCATTTTTCATAGAGTTGTTGTAGCAGGGTTTAGACCCTTGTTTTTGAGCTAGTTTCCTTGGGCAAGAGCCAACCCTTCTCCCAGAAAGCTAGAGAAAGGGATTCTCATCCCTCTTTTGTATTATTCAGATTTATTTCTATAATCTTGTAGCAGTATTGTGTTTTTCAGAGCTCAATATTCAGATATGCTCTTTTTGTACTTGCACTTTCATGAAACCCTTGCCGGGTTGTCTTTATAATGTAATAAGAAGGCCAGATCTTCACTTTATTAGCATATTGTTCAATTACGTTCCATATCCATGTTTTTCTATCATTATACTATAGAAACCCTCAGAAAATAATTCTATCATTTTCTTCAGTAAATTCTGCATAGCTTAAGTCATGGGATTTAGCTATTTTTAAGTTGATTTGAGGCTGGGAGGTCTTTCTAACGTATCATAAGTGATTTGTTTCAGTTATCTTTTGTATTTGAGGGCCTAAGTCTATATTATAAGGGAAACAAGTGTTATTTCTCTCAGTTAAAACGTGAATATTCAGAAATAATGTTTTCAGGGTCAAATTGCTGCATTTTCCCCACTTGGGAGGATGTAGAAGTGCTTCTTTTGCTGCTATTTCATTCAATTGATGGCTATGTGTTTCTTAGCACATTTTATGACTTAATTTCACCCTGATATTCCAGTATTTTTCTTATGCATTGCTGCATTCCCATTTTTGGATATTACACTATAAAAAATCCTGAATCTGCCCCTTGATTTCATCGTTCTCCATAACAGAGTGTCGGTATATCGGTCCATTGGGTAGCGGCACACCTGGGGTCATATCGATGGAGTGTTTGACCTGACAGTGCAAGGGTACCCTTGTGGGTGATGTGAAGATGTCCCTGTACTCCTCCATGACTTTCTCCATCTGTTGTTGTTGTGCGTAGGAGCCTTGTTTGGAGGTCGTGGATGTGGCCTCATTATTATTTTTTTAAGTCCCTATAATACTAGTGTATCCCCTTATTTTTATTGTTATTGTAGCCCCCTTATTGTTAATTTTGTGCCAATGTAGTCCCCATATTTTTATTATTGTGCCCCATATAAGCCCACTATTGTTATTGGTACATTATTATTGTTATGTCGACTCTGATTATATTGTGACCCCTTAGATTCCTATATATGGAAAGGAAGTTTTTTCATTTGAACCATCCAATAATTTTTCATTTATGTAATGTAAAGGAGGTTTCCCCCTCGAAGTGGATAATTTTTAAGTCATTGATCTATATTTTCTTCTATTTTGTGAGTTGGTTGCATAACATTTAGTATCATTTTTACACCATTTTTTGGTCATATAACCTATTATCATTAGATGGACCCAAGTACACCATGTAAGACCAATTTTACCCTAAGTAAAATTACTTTCACTATGTAAAATAACTTAATAAACCACATTTATTAGGTTGTTTGTGGTCTAAACAGGAAACCCCAAAAGGAAATATTAAACAAACCTATTTTGTTTAATTTTCCTCATGGAATAATTAATTAAACCATAATTTAATTATTATTCCTAGTCATGTTTAACCCAAAAACAAAGAAATTAATTAGATAAACCTTTATTTATCTTCTTATTTTCTAGGAATAATTATTTAAATCTTATTTAGATAATATTCCTTATTAAATATGACCCAATCACCCACAAATAATTAAATAAATCATTATTTATTTAATTATCCTTCAACCACTTCCTTAAAAAGATAAATAAATCATTTATTTATTTATTATTAACAAATAAAGGGATTTGACCCAAGTCAAATACTTTTTTCCCTCCAACAAATATAATAAAATATTCCATAAAAGGTGGATCTAGATTTGGTTAATGTTATTTTAATCATGCACCAAGATCTAGAATGACCCAATATTTTGTTATAAATAGGAGGGTTTTTCCTATCATTATTCACCTTTTGTTGCCTATTAGATCACTCTGGATCTATACACTTGGTCACATTTTCCATTATTTGCTGTGTGAGCTCCCTTTGAGTTCTATCTTTGTTTGGGTTTTCTACACCAACAAGAGAGAGAGATTCTAGATCTGAAGTGCTGAGGACTTCCAAGAACCCATCCCATTGAGGAGAATTGGATACGCCTTCTTGTTTTCCTCCCAGGTGCCCTTAATACAAAAATTCTTTCAAAATTTGTTCTTGTCTTGTCTATTGGATATATGGAGCAAACCCTTCTTTTTACTGCTTAATGTCTTTCTATGCATAGATCTGGTTTTTTGCAGCTCTTTTCTTGATCAACTAACTGCAGATCTGAAGATATTGGCAGCCACTTTTGTTGTTAGGGATATTAGTTATGCGTAGCTAAAGTGGTCCTTTTTCGTACACTTCGACAAAGGATTCATACTAACAAATGGCGACTCCACACGGGTTTTAAATTACGACCGCTGTCGTTTTTCATATTCCTGCATATCCAGCTACTTCAGACCCTAGGGTTTCTTTTCAGCTTTTTTTTTTCCTATTTTCATGTTGTTTTTCTCCTATAAAACCCTAAAACATTAAAATTTCTAACTTCCGTGTGTTTCTGGCCCTATTGCACAGGTAAGCGACATCAGCCGCAACTGAGACGACAACTTTTTCGAAAATCTGCCGCGGAGACAACCAGAACGGGAGGTCGCACTTTTCAGCCCAAAAATGACTTGGACCTCCAGGTCGCACTTTTCTGCCCATTTTATGCAACCTGCACTGAAAACAAGTCAGAACCTGCGACTTGCCATTTTTTCAGCTGTTTTTCTGCACTTTTTCTGGGTTTTTCTGAAGCTTTTGTCAGGGTTTTCCAGCCTCTGTCTCAGCCCGTTTCGACCTGTTCCTAATATGTTTTGCTCATCTAAGTGGGAACCTAGCCCCCTAGGGCTTTAGTACCCTCCACTTTTGGTGGAAGAGTTTTAGCTGCTTCAGTTGTCTGATTTTTCAAAGCTTCAGCCTCCCCTTTTCCAGATCTGTTACCTCCTTTTCAGATCCCTTTTAATCAGCTCTTCTACCTCTCAAATCACCTCCTGAAGATTTGTTTGGATCTACTTTTAGGGCCTCCTCCTTGCTCCTTCCGTTTTTTGCTGATTTCCTCCCTTTTTCCAGCCACCTTGCCTCTGCCTCTTGGCTGTGACCTGCACCTCTTTTTAGCAGCTTTATCCTTTAGATCCCTATCCCTCTTGACCCTAGATCTATTGGCCTCTTGTTCAGTGTGTTTTGACTAGATTTTTTCCCTTTTTTAGATTAGTTTTGAGTGACCCACCTTCTTGGGTTGAATCGATGCACTAGTAGCTGTTATTTTTCTGTTATTTTAGCATCATATACTATTCTATGCAGATTTATTTTCAGTTACGCACCACACTTTTTTTTCTTGCTCTCAAAACGAAAAGGGTTTAAAAATTAAAATTAACACATGCCACACACTCACCCTAAGCGAAGAAGAGCCTAGTTTACACCGCCAGGAAAAGAATTTAAAATCAATTGACACTGCACCTATCTGCCCTTGTTTCGACTTGATTCTGCACCTCCTTGCCCTTGTGGTCTTTCTTCTTCCCCTTGTGCCGTGTTTGTGTTGTCATCATTGCGCCCGCAAGGCACACTTCCCAGAGACTTCTTGGCCTTCACCCTCAGTTTCCGGTCGATCGACCTGCTCCATCCCGCTGTTGTCGAGCCAATCCTCCTCCGAGTTCGCACTCCGACTCCTCTTCTGATTCATTGGGTTCTCCTTCTCCTTCTGGTTCTCCCCCTGTCACCTTCACTATGTCTGGTCCAGTGCCTAACGCTAGCGGTGCTCCCGGCCCTAATGCCGACCCTACTACTAGCGGCACCACCACATGAACTACCTCGGCCATACCCTTGCTGCCGTACATCGCAGGCCTCAGCCTCCCCGATTTAAATCAGTTGATCAATGACCCCATCCACCACGATGTTGGTTGGCCTGCTATGCCAACCAAGCTCCCCACCGACATCCCTAAGTTCGAAGGCCTTGCTGGAGAAGATCCAACCAATCATGTCCGATCTTTCCACATGTGGTGTTCCTCCAATTCCATTACCGACGATTCCATCCGTCTTCGGTTGTTCCAACACATGCTTACCGGCGAAGCTTCTAAATGGTATGTTGACCAAGCCACCTCTTCCCATACCACCTTTGCGACCCTTGCCCAAGCCTTTTTATCTTATTTCCAGCTCCCTCTCCGATACGATACTGGCACGGAGCTCTTGACTTCCTTCAAGCAAACCTCTTCAACCTGCCTTTCCACCCATGTCCAGGAATGGTGAAGAAGACAGAGCTTATGTCGAGCCCCCCCCTTCGAAGATCAGGTTTACATGGACTGGTTCCTTTGCACCCTCTTAGCTCCTATCGACAAAGATGTCGCCTCCCACTTTCCTCAAACCGAAGAAGCCGCCCTCAAAATAGCCTTGAAATATGACCTGATCTACGCTCAATCTGGTTATGTTTATACCGTCCTTCCTGACCTCCCCGGGCCCGGCAGCGCTAACGCCCCGGGGGCATCTCATTTCGCTGACGGTATCGTTGGAGCCCTCTATCATCCATATGCTCAACCTCCTATGGGCTATGGTCTCCCTCAAGGAGGGGCCAGCACCTCTAGTACTTTTCCCCCTCCAGGTAGCATGTATCCAGGATATGGCATACCTCATCCTTACGCCCCACCTCCTGATTACCTCAATGTTGCCCAACCTAACCATTACCCTTATCCGTAGCCTGGTGCGCCAACTCCTCCAGCATATGCACTTCCACCTCCCTTGCCTCCTCAACCCCAGCAACAGCACCTACAGCCCCCTCCAGGGCAAGTATTTGCACAGCAGGGTGCGACTAATCCCCCTTCTTCTCAAAGAAGGAAGAGAGGCAATCCAAATCAATCTACCCCTGGTACTCGTGGACCCAATCCTCAAGGTGTTGACCCTAACATTGCTAACCAGCAACAAGGCACTCAGCCCAAGCCGGACAGGCCGCTTCGCACCAATAAGCCTTTTTCGTGTTGCGGTGTATACGGTCATTACACCCACGATTGTCCCCTCTTACCACAAATGCGGCAGATGTGGGAGTCTCAAGCCACATTGTGAGGACAACATGCCTCCCCTCATGCTCCCCCTAATGTGGCCACTACTCAACCAACTGTCTTTACTGATCCTTTCCCTCAGCAAGGATTCGTGGCTACCCAACCACCTGACAGATAGGTCGCCATTCCACCTTCCATTTCTAGTTCCTCCGATTACCAGATCCTCATGATGCACTCTGATCCTTCCCCAACCGTCGACCTTCACCTTCAAACTCGGTCTCGCCAGTACCCCAAGCCTCCCGCTCAGTCTGCCCCCGAGTCCCCTTCTTCCGGTTCTACAGAGCCTCTTTCGACAACAGTGGTCACCCGTATCCCTCAACCCAAGGTTGAGGTCCATACCAAGATTCCTAAGGGCCGATTATTATACAGGGAAATGTGCTTCGGTCGAGTTGCTCGATCGTATGGCATAGTAGATGATTACGGTGCAGATTTAGCTTTGCCATTTCCACAGAACTCCTCCGATTCATGCCCTTCCCCGAAAAGAAGGCTCTATATCCCGCGTGAGCTCTACTATGCCCCTTCACCTTCGTCGCCTTCCGGATCCCGATTAAAATCTTGCAAGACGTGGCATTCTCATTGTATAATTGATGAGGGGGCATCCACCTGTGTGATGTCCGCTTCGGTTTGGAAGCAACTCGGATCTCCTGAGCTGGCCCCTTCCACGATCACCCTTCGAGCGTGGGATGGCCACGCCTCCCAGCCCATTGGCCTTTTTCGTAATTGTCCTATCACCCTTGCTGGTAAGACTGTTTGCGTTGACGTCGAAGTCATCGACGCCCCGCTAGACTACAACATTCTATTGGGACGAAGCTACACCTATGCTATGTCTGCTGTCCCATCCGCGGTTTTCCACAAGATGTCTTTCCCTCATAATGGAAAGATAGTCACCAT
Organism: Pinus albicaulis; assembly: GCA_034641835.2. Lineage (NCBI taxonomy): Eukaryota > Viridiplantae > Streptophyta > Pinopsida > Pinales > Pinaceae > Pinus > Pinus albicaulis. The sequence goes on from CM076573.1 coordinate 497,712,691, forward strand.
TGACCAATTGACATATCATGAGCCAAAATCTCAGACCTCATCTGAGACGACCATCTCTTCTGTAGCCAACAAACAAACCATCAATTCCTTGACCAGTGTCCCTCCTGGTGTCTACAAAGACTCCTCTTTGCTCGGAACCTTCCCTGGTCTTCCTCCTCCTCCTATCTCTGACCCCAGCTCATCAAATGTTTGCATGATGCAATCGTCTCGGGCTGCTCTCAAGCAACCTGCTTCGGCTAGTCAACAACCATGCTCTTTGCAACCTGCTCCTAGCCCTTCACCTGAAGTTGGTAGTCATGAGCCTCTTTATCCTCCTGGCACGGTTCCTCCAAGCCTTAGCCATTTAGGAGTCGTCCCACCTGGCCATTACCCCTCTGGTCAGATACCGTTCCTAGCTCCCCCACCAGGAGTGTACACGGTACCAGTCATGGCCACCCTCTCTCTCCCTAACCTGACCCTGGGCATACCCGTCTGGTACATTGACCCTCCAACTGCTACCCCACCCAGTCACCCCAAACCCTACCTTGCTTTGACACCGGTTCAACCGGTCCCCCTCGCTTCCTCCGGGCCCCCCGCACCTCCCCAGGACCCTACCCCTGTGGTGACAGCCCCGGGAAAGAAAGGCAAAGCTCATAAGGGGGCAACCAATCAGGACCAAGCCGCCCCGACAAACCCTACCCCTCCGCGACCACCAAAGCCCGCTATCCAGTGCACTTTGTGCGATATTTTCGGTCACGCCACCCATATGTGTCCTGAATTGCTGCACCTCAAGATCCTGGTCAACGAGACATTTCCCGACTCTGATATCCCTGAAGTCTACATCACTATCCTGGATTCTATCCCAAAACTCCAAACCTTACGCACAAATCACCCTTGTGCTTTGTGCGATTTCCACGGCCATTACACCCACCTCTGTCCCCGCCTTGATGAGTATCGTTCCTCCTTAGACACGTACCGCCAATTCAAGGCTACGCACGACAAGATACATTCTCACTTGTCTGTGAGTTCTACTTCGATAAGACCAGAGGATATTCACATTCCTCCTCCCACTATCGAACCAACGGGGCCTTCGACCATCATTTTGTACCTCTCATCATCCTTGAGAGATAGTTCACCTAACCAACCTGCAGACACTCTCGGTTCTCCCTCAGTCGACCTTGGATCTGTTGACATTGCACATCTGAGCCCTTCTCCACACGACGACCCGCCACACATCACTACCTCATCGGGTGATCCTTCTTCCTCCAATCTTCCCATCTTCCAGTCCGATGAAGACATTATGGAAGCCATGACCACCCCTGACTTTCCGTGGGATGGATGCCATGACCTACATGATCTGCGTACCATTTTTATCCGATGTCGCAAGTATAATATCCGCCTTAACCCGTTGAAATGCGTCTTTTGCATTCCTGCCGGTCGTCTCTTAGGCTTCATAGTGTCTAAGGATGGTATCACTCTTGACCCTTTGAAAGTTCAAGCCATTCTTGAACTTCCCATTCCACGTACCCTACGCCAGCTCCAAAGTCTCCAAGGCAAAGCTAATTTTCTTCGTCGGTTCGTCCCTGACTATGCCACCACTGCACATGGGTTCCTTAGACTCCTCTGATCCAATATCCCATTTGTTTGGGATACCTATGCTCATGAGTCTTTCGATGCCCTCAAGCAGGCTCTCGCATCCGCTCCCTTGATCTGCCCTCCCGACTTTGATCGGGACTTCATCCTGTACATCTCCGCTTCCACCTATTCGGTCGCTGGAGTCCTTATCCAGGAAGATGACAATGGTATCGAGCATGTGATTTACTACGTCAGTAAGAACCTTGTAGGGCCTCCTGTTTCCTACTAATATGAAGAAAAATTAGTGCTAGATGTCGTGTTCTCAGTCCAAAAACTTCGTCATTATATCCTCATTCGCCCCACCAAGGTTGTGACTAATTCCAACCCCATGGCCTTCCTATTGAGTCATCGTATCCTAACTGGGAAGTACGCCCGTTGGGTCGTTATTCTTCAAGAATTCGACCTCGAATTTTTCACACCAAAGAGTAAGAAAGGCTTAGCCCTCGCTGAGCTCATTTCTGACTTACCTACCGGATCGCAAGACCCCCCAGTTAATGATGATTTTCCTGATGAACACTTATTTTCCATTACTTCCGACGACCCATGGTATGGCGATATTCTTACTTACTTTCGAACCCAAAATTTCGCCCTCCACCTTGATCGTGAGGCTCGCCGACGTATCCGACACCAGGCTCCCCGATACCTCCTTATCGGTGACGATCACTATCGTCGCGAGATCGATACTATCCTTCATCATTGTCTCACACACGCTGAAGCTGAACAGGTCCTTAATGCCTGCCATAGCGGCGCTTGCGGTGGCCACCTCTCTGGTCTTGCTACTGCTCAGAAAGTCATGAGCGCTGGGTATTTTTGGCCTTCCCTCTTCAGTGATTGCATTGAGGCAGTCAAACACTATCCCAATTGCCAACATTTCGCCCCTAAGGCGCGAGCTCCCCCAGCTCCCCTCCACCCGGTCGTCTCAACTGGTCCCTTTTGTAAATGGGCCATCGACTTTATGGAGTGTCGCCCGCCATCCGCTGGTAACCACAAGTATATCATCGTGGCGGTCGACTATTTCACAAAATGGGCAGAGGCCATGCCAACATTTAATAACACGGCAGCTACCGCCGCCCTCTTTTTCTTTAACCACGTTATTGCTTGATTCGAGGTTCCGAAACAACTGGTCTCTGACCACGACAGACATTTTGAAGATGAGATATGGCGTGAGCTATCCTCACTGTTGGGTTTTGTGCACCAATATTCCTCCTCCTATTACCCCCAAGGTAATGGCCAAGTTGAAGCAGTCAACAAAATCCTCAAGACTATGCTTCAACGAACGGTGAATAAGCATAGAACCAACTGGCATCTTATGCTCTTCCCTGATTTGTGGGCCTATCGAACTTCTGTTAAAACCGCCACCGGCTTTACTCCTTTCCACCTCGTTTTTGGAGAGGAGGCAGTCTTACCGATCGAGTGTGAGATTACTTCCCTGCATCTGGCCGTTGAACTTCTCCCTAACACCCAACCTCTAGAAAAATGATTTATCATGCTTGAGCGCGCTTCCGAAGACCGTCGTGTTGCCTTGCAAACCATGGAGGCGGCCAAGAAACGCACCAAATATCAGTATGACAGAAAAGTCCAGCCTCGCACTTTTCACGAGGGTGACATTGTTCTAGTGTATGACCAGGCCCATGATGTCCTTGGTCATGGGAAGTTCGACTCATTATGGCTAGGCCCTTACATCATCAGTAAGGATCTCGGTAAGGGGGCATACCTCTTAGAGGATTTCGAAGGCAATCCCCTTCCTAATCCTCGCAATGCACTCTATCTTAAGAAATATTACCCTTAGCATTTCCCTTCTGAAATGCATGTTTTATTTTCTTTTAGATAGCCAGCATCTTTTTTTGTTTTTTGTGATTTGCTACTTCACCCGGACCCATTTGGTCCAAGAAGGGTCACTTCACCTCCCCTTTAAATCAAATTTCCTCACTTACAACACTTGTACTTGGGGCACCACTTCGCCTCCATACTTGCCCATGTTCGTGACGATTTTCATCATGAGTTCCCACCTTGTACTCATGTTTTCATGGTCCCCCACTGGGCCTTTACTGTGTGGCAGCACCATCGAGTCACGCTTGTTTAGAGCATCCAAGTTGAGTCATCATCGCATTCATGGAGTCTATCCCGAGTCCCTTTGTACCCCGCAATAGTCCTCCATCCTTCATTGCTTGGTCTCTCTCTTGTGTCGCATATTATGACCTTCAGTCGCATTGTCCCCTATCCCTTATGATATTGTGTCAGTCGCTTCCATGTCATTCATGCCCTTTATGCTCTAACAAGGGAAGTCGTCCATTCGCTACTCAGTCCCTTCTGTTTCACCATCATCATTAGTGTCATTCTGTCTGTCGCTCTACTATTTTCTCTCGTGCCTTAGTTGAGGATCTCTCATTGCCTCACCTATGGCAGACCTCCTTCTGTCGACATCAGCTCATTCATTCCAGAAGCTAGGTCTCGAGGGCGGTGTACCTTGGTTCCAGCGTCCACTCTTGGTCGGTGCCTCAGATCAGGAAAAGGGATCTCTCATTACCCTTTGACTTGATTGTTTCTCCACTCCAGCTCCTTTCAGCATGATCGAGATCCGTATGCTTGATGGTTCAGTGATACAGCAACAGCTCTTGATGATTCCCGGGCGTGTGTGAGATGTCTCAACCCTCATGAGGGGGTGGCCCTGCAGGTAGCCCCCCACATGCCCGGATGACCTCCTCCTCGCAGCCTTCGATGCAGCTCCAGATATTTGATGATGTTGGCCTTAGCCACTTGCAGCGCCTCTTTGATTTGCATGTATCAGTCAGATTTTGTGAGCCCTTCCCCATTTACAGGGGGCATTTGGGTTGTATTTGTATCTCATGTACTCAGATATTATTGTATAAGTCCTGGCTGTTATCCCAGGCACATCATGTATGTGGGATTCTTCATTGTATTATTATCTGGCTCATGTTTATGCCGGTTGTACTTTATGGTTCAGTACCTTATTTACTGGACACACTATTCTTTTGTACTTTGTCTCGGCAGGCATAGGTATGCCTCCCCCACTGCCTTTAGCACAGGTACCCTCTCATAAAAAGAGACTTGTTGCACCTGCGAGTCTCGTCTCCTCAGGGTCTAGTTCTTAAGCACACTCGTCTACCTTATATTTCTCTCTCTGACTTCCCTCTTGATGTCTGGTGATTGAGTTCTTACAACATACTTCGGTCATACGATTTGCTCCTAACACTCGCACGCTGGGGGGCAATATGTTACACCATTTTTTGGTCATCTAACCTATTATCATTAGATGGACCCAAGTACACCATGTAAGACCAATTTTACCCTAAGTAAAATTGCTTTCACTATGTAAAATAGCTTAATAAACCACATTTATTAGGTTGTTTATGGTCTAAACAGGAAACCCCAAAAGGAAATATTAAACAAACCTATTTTGTTTAATTTTCCTCATGGAATAATTAATTAAACCATAATTTAATTATTATTCCTAGTCATGCTTAACCCAAAAACAAAGAAATTAATTAGATAAACCTTTATTTATCTTATTATTTTCTAGGAATAATTATTTAAATCTTATTTAGATAATATTCCTTGTTAAATATGACCAAATCACCCACGAATAATTAAATAAATCATTATTTATTTGATTATCCTTCAACCACTTCCTTAAAAAGATAAATAAATCATTTATTTATTTATTATTGACAAATAAAGGGATTTGACCCAAGTCAAATACTTTTTCCCTCAAACAAATATAATAAAATATTCCATAAAAGGTGGATCTAGATTTGGTTAACATTATTTTAATCATGCACCAAGATCTAGAATGACCCAATATTTTGTTATAAATAGGAGGGTTTTTCCTACCATTCTTCACCTTTTGTTGCCTATTAGATCACTCTTGATCTATACACTTGGTCACATTTTTCTACATTATTTGCTGTGTGAGCTCCCTTTGAGTTCTATCTTTGTCTGGGTTTTCTACACCAACAAGAGAGAGATATTCTAGATCTGAAGTGCTGAGGACTTCCAAGAACCCATCCCATTGAGGAGAATTGGATACACCTTCTTGTTTTCCTCCCAGGTGCCCTTAATACAAAAAATTCTTTCAAAAATTGTTCTTGTCTTGTCTATTGGTATATGGAGCAAACCCTTCTTTTTACTTCTTAATGTCTTTCTATGCATAGATCTGGTTTTCTGCAGCCCTTTTCTTGATCAACTAACCGCAGATCTAAAGATATTGGTAGCCACTTTTGTTGTTAGGGCTATTATTTATGCGTAGCTAAAGTGGTCCTTTTTCGTACACTTCGACAAAGGATTCATACTAACAATTAGAGCTTTGGATTCTAGGATTTCACTTCTTCAAATAGGTCCTCTTGGAATTTTTTCTATAAAAATTTTTCTATAAGGCTTAAAAATCTGAAATTTTTACCATGTGGAGACAAAATATTTTTGAACATCATGTAAAATTTTCAAACATTTATTCGCTATAGTTTCATAGGTATGATTTGTGGAAGTTAGGGTTTTTGCAGGCTCCAATATTCAGTCTCAAACAGGTGACCTAGGTAAAATCATTAAAACTTTCGTTTCAGGCATAGGATTTGAATTCTATAAAAAGTGGCTAAAACCAAATGGAGTGTATCTTTTTGTGTAACAATTTCAGGGTCAAAGGTAGAAACAGTCACACGGGGCACGTTGTATAAGTTAACTGTACTAAACTAATCTATAATAAGGTCACCATTGGAGATCGGGCATAACTCTTTATTGAAGACACCAATATCAGTCTGACTTGTGGGGTTGGAAAGTATATTAAGAGGGATACAACAGGACAAAATTTCAAACCATGTAGGTTCAAAATTACAGAGTTACAACCGTTTCAATATCGAGCTCCGAAAAGAAAGAAAAATGTGTGTATTTGTTTTTATAAATTGCATAAATTTTGTTTGAAAAATTAGTTTGAAGAGATTCCAAAGGCATATTAAAGCATATATATTAGTATTGGGCTATAAAATTCCTCCAAAATAAAATAATTCCACACGCATTAAGCCCTCATAAAGCTCTACTACAACGCATGAAGAGGAATAATTGCAGCATGATATCTCAAAATTACGGGACCAAGTGCAACAAATTTTGCTCTCACAAAGACCGACCAAAGATGAACTAAAATATGACATGGATAGTTTAAAAGCAGACATGGAAGCTAATATGGATGTTTTGAAGGATGGCATGGAAGCTAAGATGGATGGTTTGAAGGATTGCATGGAAGCTAAGATGGAGGGTTTGAAAGTAGACATGGAAGTTTGTTGCAAGAAAGGCTTCTCAGTGGTGACAAGGTAATCCATTAAAATCATGATGAGGACAAAAGGAATATGAATTGTGATTTTAGAAACTCCAATGCCGGGTTTAAGAACCACCACATTCCAAATATTGATATCAGGAAGTTTGATGGTAAGGATCCAGGAATAGGGATACTACAAATGGAGAAATATTTTGATCTCCATTACGTGCAACACTCACAAAAGGTATGCATTGCAACTTTATATTTATATCCTAATCATTTTGTATGGTATCGATGGATTTTTTCTCATAAAACACTTTACACTCAGTCAATTTTTACGGAGGAAATAATAGCACATTATGAGTATAAAAAGAGAAAAACCTTCTTTAGCCAATTGATAAATCTTAAACAAAATGGTTCAATGATAGATCACATTGAGGACCTCCAAAAATTGAATATCAGGGTAACATATATTCGAGAGGAGCATAGGATTGATGTCTTCATAGGGACTTTAAAGGATAACATCCAACATGAGGTTCACCTTTGGGAACCTGATTCATTTGAGAAGGCATTTAGGGTGGCAAGAAAAGTTAAAAAGAAAAATTATGGAAATAAGGAATTCTACCACTCACAAGTATAAATATGGAAGTGTTTTTGCTCCTAGCATTCCACAACCTACAAGGTTGACACCACAACAATTGGAGCAAAAAAGAGCAAAATGGATTTGTTATAGTTGTGTTAGAAAATAAACTAAAGATCATAAGTGCGCTGAGAAGAAATTATTTTACATAGATTGTGAAGAGGAGGAAGAAAAGGAAAAATAAACATCAAAAGAGGAGGATATACACCAGGAAACAAACCTACTGAAAGAAGAAATGAATGCAACCATATCTTGTAATGCAATGGTAGGAATTATCACTCCTCAAACTCTCAAGATAGAAGGATATATAAAGAAGAGAAAGGAATAGTGTTGATTGATTCAGGTAGTACCCATAGAAGGTATATAAAGAAGAGAAAGGTAATAGTGTTGATTGATTCGGGTAGTACCCATAAGTTTATTCATTGTAAGATAGCCAAGGAATTGAATTTCTTCCGATATCCAGCACCAGAGTGCCAAGTGATAGTTTAAAATGGAGGAACTATAAATTGCTCTGGAAAGTGTCATAATATCAAGCTCAGCATGGGGGAAATATTTATTAAATAGTCCAATTCTCTCTATTCCAAAGGGTGGTGATGATGTTGTACTAGGAGTCCAATGGTTACAATATTTGGGGATGATAGATTTTAATTTTCAAGAAATTTTATTGAAATATTTTTGGGAAGGAAAGGAATTTGAATTAAAGGGTATCACAAGGAAATCAGGAAAGATAATCAACTCTAATGTCATGAAAATATTCTGAAGAAAGAAAAATAAGGCGTAATTGCACAATTTGTTGGACATTGGGTTCAACGCTCCCTGTGTGTTTCACAACATGGACTAACCGCCTCTCGTGGATCCTAACTCTGGAGATTGTAGAGGAGACTAATGCCTGTGGGTATTGGTATAATTACAATCATGATTCCAACAAGTGGTATCAAAGCGACAGGTCTCGAGTTTGAAACTCACCTCGCTCACGTTGGGGGGGAGTTTGTTGGACATTAGGTTCAACGCTCCCCATGTGTTTCGCAACATGGACTAACCGCCTCTCGTGGATCCTAACTCTAGCGATTGTAGCAGAGACTAATGCATGTGGGTTTTGGTCTAATGAAAATCTTCGTTCCAATAGAATTATACTCACTAGAGGTTCAAACATCAAAATCATCCATTTCTCCATATTTCCAAAAATTATTGGAAAATCATTCCAAGGTGTTTGAGACTCCCAAAGTCCTCCCACATATTTGTTATCATGAGCATACTATTCATTTGATTCCAGTGAGATTTCCTCCAAACATCAAGCCTTACATATATCCTTATGCCCAAAAGAGTGAGATTGAATTTATGGTTGCAAAAATGCTAGAGGTTGGTGTAATTCAACCTAGTCAAATTTCTTTCTCTGCTCTAGTAGTATTGGTGCACAAGAAGGATGGATCATGGTGTATGTGTCTAGATTATAGGGAGATAAACAAGCTCACTATTAAAGATAAATTTCCCATCCCCATCATTGATGAATTTTTGGATGAATTACATGGAGCAATTTACTTCACCCAACTGGACCTTCATTCATGATATCATCAAATTAGAAAGAATATTGATGACATTCTGAAAAAAAACATTCAGAACTCATGACGGTCATTATGAATTTTTGGTCATGCATTTTGGCCTTAGTAATGCACCTTCCACATTTCAAGGTTTGATTCAATTGCATTTTCAAACCCTTCCTTATAAATTTTGTGTTAGTTTTTTTTGATGATATACTAATCTAAAACAAGTATTTGAAGGATAACATTCCACATGTTGACATGGTTTTCAAACTATTGCGGGCAAAACAATTATATGAAAAAACCTCCAAATATTTCTTTGGAGTAGGGGAGGTGGAATATTTGGGTCATATTGTATCTCATGATGGTGTTAAGGTAGACCCTAACACAATTAAAGCCATTAAATAATGGAAAATCCCCACAATCATAAATCATCTTCGAGGATTTCTCAAGTTGATAGGGTATTATGGCAAGTTTGTTAAGAATTATGGGATAGTATCAACACCTCTAATATCATTAATAAATAAAGATGAATTTTCTTGGATTCCAGAATGAGCTAAGGCCTTTGAACATCTTAAAGAGACAATGTGCCAAGCACCGGTCTTATCTACACTAGACTTCACAAAAACCTTTTTTGTGGAAAGTGATGCCTCATGGGATGGAATTGGTGCGGTTTTAATGCAAGAAGGAAGACCCATTGATTTTGAAAGTCATCCAATCAAAGGAAAATATTCACACAAAGCTATTTATGAGAAGTAAATGTTGGAAATACTACATACACTAAATAACTGGTGACCCTACCTAATGGGAAGACACTTCAAGGTAAAAATATATCATGATAGTCCTAAATAATTTTTGGAACCAATATTATCTTCAGAAGAGAAGAAAAAATGGGTCACAAATATGTTGGGTTATAAATTTGAAATCATCTACAAAAAGGAGAAGCAAAATGTTGTTGCAGATGCACTCTTAAAAAGGGATGAGGATGTGGAAGTGTTGCTTTGTGCCATTTTTATTATCTAACCTAAGTGGATAACCAAAGCAAGGGATGAATCACATAATGATGAAGAGGTGTGGACACTCATTCAAAAGCTGCAGAAAGATCCCAGTACATATGATATATTTAGCTGGAAAATTGATTCATTATGCAACAAATATTGCTTATATAATTTTAATAATTCCTAGCTCAAACAAAATATTATTTTGGAATTGCACACCTCTCCCTTTGAAGGGCATTTAGGATTTTTAAAAACTTATCACGGGGTCAAGAAGGAATTTTTTTGGGATGGCATTAAATCTGATATTCAAAAGGTTGTGGTGGAATGTTTAGCTTTCCAACAAAATAAAGTTGAGACAATTAAGACCTTGGGTCTGTTACAACCTTTATCCATTCCAAGTCAACGTTGGGAGGAGGTTTCAATGGATTTTATCGCAGGTGTACCCAAGTCTGAAAGAAAGAGTGTCATCATGGTGGTAGTTGATATACTTACCAATTATGCACACTTTTGTGCATTATCTCATCCATTTAAAGTCAATACATTTTCTACTGCATTTATAGAAACAATTCAAAAGATACATGGAAACCCAAAGATTATTGTAAGCGAAAGAGATCCCATTTTCACTAGTAATTTTTTGACAAAATTATTTTCTTATGTAGGTACTCAATTAGCTCATAGCTCATCTTATCATCCTCAATCTAATGGGAAAACTGAGATAGCGAACAAATTTTTGGAAGGATATCTTTGTTACTTTGTATCTGATAAATAGACACAATGGGTCAAGCGGTTACCTCTGGCTAAATGGTGGTATAACACTTCCTTCCATACTGTAGAAAAAATGACCCCATTTATGGCACTTTATGGATATCATCTTCCATCCATAGAATCATATTCAAGAGAAAATTCTAAGGTTCAAGTAGTGGAAAATAACATTGAGCATCAACAAAAAGTTCTCCAACTCTTAAAGGATAACCTTACTTTGGTGTAGAATCGAATGAAACAACACGCAAAACAACATCGCAGCAACATAAGTTTTGATGTAGGTGACTGGGTATTTTTATGGATACAACCATAAAAACAAATGTCCCTTAAGGAATCTAAGAATGATAATAAATTATCAACAAATTATTATGGTCCTTACAAGGTGTTGCAAAAGATTGGTACTATGGCATACAAATTGGAACTTCTTTCATCTTCCCAAGTGCACCTAGTTTTCCATGTTTCATGCTTAAAGAAGGTTATAGGTGACGAGCTCCCAGTTCAACCAATATTGCCAAAACTTGACAAGGAAGGAAAAATCATACTGGAACCTGAAGCAGTCACGGAAACAAGAACTCGACAGCTACAAAATAAATCAATTTTAGAGTATCTCATCAAGTGGAAGAACTTACCCGCTAAAGATTGCACATGGGAGGGTGATAATTCTATACAGAAGCATCCAGAACTACTCAAGCATTGAGGGAAATAGTATTTTTAAGGAGAGGGGCATGTTAGGTTCATATAATTATAGTGTATCCCCTTATTTTTATTTTTAGTGTAGTCCTCTTATTGTTATTGTTGTCCCCATGTAGTCCCCATATTGTTATTATTGTGCCACATAGAAGACTACAATTTTTATTGTTATGCCAACTTTGATTATATTGTGACCCATTAGAATCCTATATATATAAAGAAGGTTTTTTCATTTGAATCGTCCAAGAATTGGTTCATTATGTAATTTAAATGAGGTTTCCCCTTTGAAGTGGATAGTTTTTATGTCGTTGATATATCTTTTCTTCTATTTTTTGAGTTGGTTGCATAACATCTTCTTTCCCTAAGGCTGAAACATGAGGACAAATTTCCAGTCCGAGAAATGATCTTACTGTATTTCTTTGCAGAGATCAAATAGATGGCAATAGGCGTTGATACCTGCGGTATACTGTACAACTAATTTCCCAAAGTAATAAGAATAGTGTGAGTCCTAAACTCATACACTAGATGACACTTCCACAAGTATGGTTGGACCAATAATACATCAAAAACTTCAAGAGGATCAACATCACACAATACCTCATCTGTGAAGTGCTTGATGTTGTATGGAATGTGGCACTGCTGAATGATGTAGAAATATCGTCCTTGGTGAAGTCACTCGATAGTGTATGGTTGCGGGTGTCGTGTGGTCGAAAGGCCCAACCGATTCATGACCTCCGCTGAAATGATGTTATTTTAGATCACATTGCGACAATGAACTGTAGCAGAGAACCCTTCACCCACATTTGTGAGTGGAAGAGATGCTACCCCTCCTCCAGATATTTGAGCTCAATCTGTTGGATCTTGGTGGTGAAAAAAAATGGCATTGGGCTTCACATCATTAATCTTCTTTGAATGTGAAAGTTGTAACATGCATATGAATCTGAAGCCTTCATCTTGGTCACCAGTGACTACTTGGCCCGACACTCCTTTGTGTTGTGAGTGGGGCTCTTATGGAACACCCGCCATTTTCCTGTGTCCTTATTTGTCTTTGTGGTGTTGTTCTTTGCTTACGGCTTTGATGGGTTGTCCTGGGTCACCCCACCTTGGCCTTGTCCTTTGTTTTGCAGTTTGAAAATGCCTTTCCCTTGCTTTGGATTCTTTTGAAGCCTAGAAAATCTCTGCTTCAAACATTGGGGAAAACCACCCGGTCGGGACCTTAGGACAACTCCTTTTCCGTTTGGTATGGTGGCTCCGACTGGATTTAAAGGACCAGTTTCCTTATAACTAAATGGGTTGGTGATGGGTTGATTTGGATGAGTGGAAATGGGACTAAATTAACTGAAATAAAACTATCTAATTTAAACTAAATACTGATAAAGAAATTCTAACACTAACCCGGGCAATTATATGTGAATACAACTTAAGATTATTCCAATTTAACAATAACCATAAAAATGTATTATCATTTAAATCGAAATGTGCAGAAACAAATAAAGATAAATCTGTTTAAGAAATTAAACAGAGTTGTATTAGCATATTGCATTCATCATTGTATACCATCTATATATACTTAACGAAAGATAACATTTCAATTATACTCAGAAATGATATATAAAAAGAAACGTTGTGAAAATCAAATATATATAAATGATAGCAAATTTTAAAGCGAATATCATAAGACAAAAGAAATCAACAATGAACAGATAGAAATACCTCATTCATCTTGAAGACTTTCAAATGAAATCTGATACTCTAATCCAGTAACTCTGATGCAAAATCAAATTCCAAGGTACAGAAATGCAACACTTCAAAGATAATTCCGCATAAAAATCACCAGATATGATCCTTTTAAAAAAATATATAAGTCAGTGGAGTACAGAAATTTAATCTCCAAGACAAAAAATATTAAGATCCAAGACCCCTCTCTAAATGCATGAGAAGGGTTTAAATACTACTTGGCTAACTCTAAAAATAGTCTATTACAAAAATTAAGGATTCGGTTTAATAACCATCCTTTTCCTAGGCTAAATTACAGTAAAATTAAAACTAAATATAACTATCTATGAACTTGATCTTTAAACTTGCAAGCATCTAGCATTGTTTTGAGAAGATGTGGTTGACCGACTTCAGAATTCAACTGTCCTAAAAAGACAGAGTCGGCAAGTGTGGGTGCAATCTTCTCAGTAGAATTGATGATACAATTAAGCGCACTGTGCTGACTGTGTGGCTTTACTAAGTATGTCCAGTAAGTGTCCCAGTTTAATCTTGTCAGCCCTTGGATTGATTTTGATCTTTCTTCTGCCTTCTGCCTCCATTCTGTTTGCAGTTGATGTGCCTGTGGGAGATATCCTGGAACAGTTTCTGAAATTAAATTAGCTTTGTGTAAATTATCATTTACACAATCAGTAAGAGAGTTTTCTACTATAGCTGCCTCCTCCGCTGCCTTCTCTTCCCTTCTGATTTTTGCATCCCAGTTATTGAAAAGTATTTCTTTATGGTTTTCATTAAAAATGGGTGCGCCAACTTTTCTGCCTTTTTCTGTTTTTTTCCATACTAAATAATCATTGATCTTTTCATTAATCAAATCATAATAATTTCGTAAATCTACGACATGATTTGTGATTTTATCACTTTCTTGGCAAAAAGAATTCCATTGCAAGATTTTTTGGCATAAAACTTCCTCTTGTTGTAGTAGTTGATTGTTTAAAGAGATAGTTTCTGAAATAAATTATGGAAGCTTAGGATCATCTTTGTGCTGGTCTTGGATAATCTTTATTTGCTTTTCTTTATCAGCCAAGCTTCTTTGATGTCCTATTTTCATTTCTTGAAGTTGTTGTTGTAACTCTTCAAGTTTCAATTGTGCTTCATTATTGGCCTGTACCTGTTGCAATTGCTGTTGTAGAACTTTTATCTGCTCTTCTTTTTCATTCAACAAGAGTTGTATCTCAAATGCCTTGTCAATTGTTGCAGAAGCATAAACCCCTGTCATTTGAGATAACTTAGCGAGATTATCAGTAGGTTCTGTGGTAGGATCTTTCCACAAAACATCTAAGTGTTCTGCTTCAGTAGTAATTGCACCTTCTAATTTTCTCTTTTTTCTCTGTTTCTTCACTACTGCTTTGTATTTTGGGCTGTAGAATACATCTAGAGGAGGAATGTCCTCTACATTAAGTACAATTTTAGAGGAGGGTGTGATTGGTATGTGCTCAGTCACTATGAATGTGCTGCTTGTTCCTGTGCTCAAAACTTTGGTTGTCTGGACAGGGGTCTGTACATTCTGTCCTTCTACATTAATCAATTGGTTAAAAATTTCCCATTCTTTGTCTAACTCAATGGTGACTGGCTATTGCTGTACATTGGTAGGAGGAGGATTTGTCTGTTGAGAAGTCAAAATTTTCTGTTGAGGAAGTTATTTCGATTGCGCAGAATATTTCACTGATTCTTCAATTTTATCTTCCTTTTCATTAGACTTATTGGAATATTCAGAAGTCTCTCTTTCAGATTTTGACTTAGATTTATCTGTACTCGAACTGCCGTTGAGAATAACACTAGGAGTTTGCTCCCTTGTGGGTTCCAAGCGTAGATTTTCCAAAGGAATAACAGTTAGTCTTCTCTCTATATAAAGTTTAAATTCCTGGAATTCCTCTGGAGATAACTGCATTTGAGCTGAATTCAAAACTTCTTTAAATGAATTTCTTGCTTGGAACATATCATCAAAAATATCCTGTTCCCTGGAAAATTCCCTTACTCTGATTGCATTGGTAAAATTCTTAACAATATCATTTGGGTCAAATAACCTTCTCGAAAATTTGAATAGTTGTAAGCATGTAATGTTGCTTACTTCTTTGAATGCGTGACCAACATCAAACAATGAAAATGTTCCACAGTTTGCGGGAAATTGTGGCCAAATTCCTTTCTTCTTCTCTTTTAATTCCTTCGTTAAACCTCCTTGGCCACAGGTCTGATAAGCAATCTCTCGAGCAACAAGTCTATCTGAAATATATAGGGGTAAAACATGGGGGGAAGCAGAGCTTCCAAAAACCCTAATATAAGTGAACAATTCTTCTCTGAACCATCTCGCGACGGGGAGAATGTCGACCTCTGTTTCAGGAGATAACCTTGGGGCATCTTTATTGTGCAATGTTCTGTACAATGGCAGCATTATACCATGGCAAATTTTGTAAAAATGGGGGACAAACTTAGACTCCCATAGTTCCTTATGGTACACATGAATAGGCAAAGGATCGTGGATAGTCCATTTCCAACCCATCACAGGGAATTTAGAGACAAAACAGATAGCGTCCATGACATAAGCAGATAAATAAAAAGGCGGATAAATCCGCTGAGAAACATTTTGTTTGGACCGGTAGTGAAAAATGGTAGTGGTCAAATTATCAGATAAAATTTTGGCCCAGTCTACAATTGTAGAATTAACGGCCCATTCAACAAAGGGAGCCATTCAGGCAAGATCATATTTATGTTAGGCTTTCCAAAAAGCCTGCATAACATGGCAGCAGCAAAACAATAAGGAGAGGTAAGTGAACCCCTACTGTACATACCTTGTTTGTTTTTCTTCAATGGTTCATCTCTTTTGGTCCACTCCTTTGTGCATTCCGACAAATTTGCATGTTCTCTGGAAAAATCTTCCATGAATTGCTTATTATAAGTCACTTGAGGTTCCGACAACTTATACATCAGCCTCAAATCTTCCGTGGTGAATGACCCGATTAGCTCTTGAGATGGATTTCTAAATTTCCTGTCTGAAATATCAGTGTTGTCTAGCATCCATTTCACCATGTCCGTATACAGGAGAATCCTTGGCCTTGCCGCTATCCTATGCAGAAATGAACAAGCCAGTTCTTTGAGGGTTGCCTCAGATGTATTACTGGAACCTGTTGTAGCCGCAACTTTCATCACCATAGGATTTTCTTCTTCTAACAAATTATACATTCCTTCCCAAGTGGATATACCGGCATCCTTATTGCAAGCGGTGTTTGCATACATTGAAGCCATTTCTCTGTTCTCATAATTCGAGCTCTTCTCTTTCTTCCCCATAATGTTCTATGAAAGCTTTGTATAGACGTTTGCTCCTTCGTGCCTGTGTTTTTCAAGTTAAATGAGAGTAATGGCATGAAAAAGGTGATGATATTGTTTTAAATGCAAAGGCGGATGAAATATATTATTATAACGTGAAATGACTTTCAATCAAAACAAAATCTTATTTACCATTAATTGACAATCCATTCATTTAATCCAATCATTAAAGAGCATAACAGATATTGATATATGGGAAGATTTTCTTTGAACAACGCGCTTTTATGAATCCATGAAATTGCGACCTGTGCAATATCGCAAAATCGCAAAACGTAACCACCGCAAATTGCAAATAGCACAAAAGCGCAAATTGCGAAATAGTGCAAAAACGCACATCGCAAATAGCACAAATCGCAAATATCGCAAAAGCACAAAATTATAAATAGCGCAAACAATATTTGTTTAACATTTCCCTTTTCTGCGCTATGCGATCTGCGACCTACGCAATATCGCAAAATCGCAAAATCACAGTTTCAGTTTTACAAAAGATATCTACTATTTTGCGATGGATGCACTATTT
This sequence comes from Pinus albicaulis, assembly GCA_034641835.2. Lineage (NCBI taxonomy): Eukaryota > Viridiplantae > Streptophyta > Pinopsida > Pinales > Pinaceae > Pinus > Pinus albicaulis. The sequence continues at coordinate 497,729,810 of CM076573.1, forward strand.
TGTTTAAAGAACAATTTTATTGTAATCTATCACAAAATTAATTGTTTCTTAAGGTTCTTTCTAAGGGATTTCCCTAATTTTATGATAGAAAGTTTTATTTGAAAAGGAAAACAAATCCTAATTGATTTTTTTGGATTTTTTAACTAAGGGTCCCCATTTATTTAGTATTATTACTAATATTAAATAAAAAGGGGGGTTGTTGCTGGTCACAACAATTGGCGATTCACTGAAAGAAACAATTATCTCTGAAAAAATAAAATGAACACTATATTTCTAGTAAATAAATATTTTTAAAGATAATGAAAACTATCTTAGGATATTTTAAATAAAATCTAACTATGAAAAAGAAATAAAAATCATTCACAATTTATTTCTAATTCCTTAAGAACAAAAACATTTTTGGGTTATCTCAAGCTTTGATCGGTGTTAATAATGAAGTAAGTGGATTTCTCCAAGTTTGGTTTTATAATATACTCTATTGCCATAGGTATTGCCTCTGCTGCCTGCAAACGTTCATAGTCTCGACAGGGTTACCTTTAAACCATTAACCATTCATTGTCCCATCCAACTAAAATTATGACTTTTTAAAAGATAAATTCATAAGACCTATTATCTCATGTTTTTGTATTTTACTTATTTTTTATTTTTAAGAGCCATTGTTCTGGTTTGGTAGCCAGTTAATAACAATGCCATTCACTAGTTGTAATTAAACTGAACAAGCTGGCTCGTGATGAGACCCCTTGTCTTATATTAATAAGCCATTACCCTGTTTTGATATGCAGTATTGGTAATGTCAGTTTCATTACTTCTTATGAACATGGTAAGTCGGCTCATAATGAGACCTCTTATCTCTCAAATTTTCATATAATTTCTTAGAATTACATTCTAAAAAGTCACAACTTAAATGGATGGGGTGAAATAGTTTTATCCTTAAGAATCAATGGATGACAATTTTCAGAGTTTCTTGAGTACCAAAACTTTAAAAAAATATTTAATTTTATAGATAACCTTTCTCTTCTTAATAAACTTATAATGATTTACATTTTCCTCAAGTTTTCAAAAGATCATGCAAATGATTAGAATAATCTCTCAAAGTTTATCATCTTATTTTAAACTATCCAAAAACTGTGATCATTACTCTAAAAAATTATTATTTACACAAAATAAATATTTATAATATTCTTCCTAAGAAATTTTCTAAGTAGTAAACAGTCAATTAGAGACTCATTAACAACGTTTATTTGCAATAACAATTAAAAACTCTGCTGAAAGGAATATGTACAGTTTAAGAAGGGGTTACCTTCTTATGAAAATAATTTCTTCAAGATAAGCCCATTTACAGGAAGAGATTCTCTCTTACCTGTTAGATCTTGGAGTATGAATGTATTTGAGCCTGTCTTTTCAACGATCTGAAATGGTCCAAGCCACATTTTCTGAAATTTGGTGTGCTTTCCTTTTTCTTCGTGTGCTTTATCCCATTTTAGAACAAGATCACCAATTGAAAAAAAAATTGAGCCAGTAGAACTTGCATCAAAAGAAGATTTTACAAGATGTTGATGTTTTTCATGAATAATTTTTTCTTTATCTCTATCTTCTTCTAGTTTAAGGATTTGATCATATCTCAATTGAATGGATGAAGAAGGATTTTCTTCAATAAATTGCACTAAGGCTAATGATGGAAGAGTTAAATTTGATGGTATCAAAGTTTCTTTTCCATAAACTAAATTGAAAGGTGAAGTTCCTATTAAAGCTTTTTCAGTGATACGATCAGCCCATAATGCAAATATTAAAGACTTGTGCCAATTCTTTTGATTTTGATCAATGGTCCTTTTAATGATTTTGATAAGATTTTTGTTAGTGGATTCAGCCAGACAATTACCTTGTGGATAATAATTTGCTGAATATTTCAGTTTAAAACCTCTTTTGACTGCAAATTCTATTAAGCTATTTCCGGAAAAGTAAGATGCATTATCAAAGACTAGAGCGTTAGGTACACCAAACCTGGTTATGATGAATTGATCTATGAAATCAATAATTGCATCAGAATTGGCTACCTTCAAAGAGATTGCTTCTACCCATTTTGTAAAGTAATCAGTTGCAGTAAGGATGTACTTGTGTTGTTTGGAAGAATGAGGTACTATCTCACCAATAATGTCAAGCCCCCATTGTTCGAATGGTTTCTCAATACTCACTGGTTGCAAAGGAAAAGCTGGTTTCCTTTGTCTTTCACTTGCAGTTTGACAAATTCTACACTTCCTTACGTAATCATGCGTATCTTTAAAAAGCGTAGGCCAGTAATAACCAACATGAATTATTTTGTGAGCTGTGGTATCACCTCCAAAATGACCTCCTACTGGTCCATCATGCAATTCCTGCAAAACCTTTTCGGCTTCAGTCTTTTCAAGACATCTTAATAAAATTGAATCATAATTTTTTCTGAATAACACATTATCAATGATCTCATATTTAATAGCCTTTAACCTTAAAGCACGTTTACTCTTATAGCTGAGATTAGAAGGAGCATACCCATTTTTCAAGTAATAGATGAGATCAGCATACTGAGATTCAGAATCTGTAACACTTATCTGACTTACTTGAATATATTTATTTGAATCTTGATTTTCTGGTATGTTATGAGCTCCTGCCAATAATCTGCAAAAACCTTGTCCTCTAACAATCTTAGCAGGTTTAATATCAATATCATATTCTTGCAAAGCTGTTACCTAGTTAGCTCTCTTTTCTCCTACTTCTTTTTGAATTAATAATTGTCTCACTACAGAGAATGGGACAATGATTTTTGTATGTGTTTTCAAGAGAAAAGGTCTGAAATGTTTGATTGATTTAAACACGGCAAAGACTTGTTTTTCAACATCGGAATAATTCATCTCAGCTCCTTGCAGATTTGAGCTAAAGAAAGAAATTGGTGCCTCAATTTTCTGATCATTGAGCTGTGTTAAAACAGCAGCATAGGATGTTTCGGTGGCCAAAGTATACAAAGTAAAATCTTTAGAAAAATCAGGGGTATTCAATGTTGGTGCATTAATGATTGCTTGTTTGATTGCCTCAAAGGCTTCTTTCTCTTTATGCCCCCATTTGAATACTGAATTTTTCTTGATCATATTTTGCATAGGTAAAACAATTTGAGAGAAATCGGGAATGAATCTTTTTACAAAATTGATTTGCCCAAGAAATGATTGCATGGATTTTTTGTTATGAGGTAAGGAAATATCAGAAATTTCTTTCACTCTATCTGGATCAATATATATACCATCTTTTGACATAACAAATCCTAAGAGTTTTCCTTCATCAAGAGCAAAGAAATATTTCTTTGGATTTAAGGAAATACCAAACCTTCTACATCTTTCAAATATTTGCTTTAAATCATGTAGATGATTGGCTCTCTTTTTTGAAAATACTGTTATGTCATCAAGATAAACAACAATTGATTTATTGATCAGACCTTTAAATGTTATGTCCATGGCTCTTTGGAAAGTTTCTCCTGCATTTATTAGACCAAAAGGCATTTTCTGATAAGCATAAGTTCCCCATTTTGTTCTGAAAGTTGTTTTCAATCTGTCATCTGGATGAACTAAAACTTGATTATAGCCCGAAAATCCATCAAGAAAGGACATAAGTTCAGAACCAGCTACCTTTTGAAGTATCTGTTCCATGGTTGACAATGGGAAATTGTCCTTTAAACATGCCTTGTTTAAGTTCCTGAAATCAATATAGATTCTTATATCACCATTCTTCTTCCTTACAGGTACCATATTGGAAACCCAATTGGAGTGCCTTACAGGAAAAATGATCTTGGCTTTTAAGAGTTTATTAAGTTCTGATTTGATTTGTCCTTCGAGATTTGGATGAACCTTCCTTAATTTTTGTTGAATAGGTTTAATATCAGGAAGCATTGGAATTGTGTGTTGAATAACCGAAGTATCATACGTTTTTAAATCACCATAATTCCAAGAATTTTTTTTTTATATTTGTTCAGAATTTTAATGAAAGCATTCCTTTCCTCTGGTGTTAAATTGAGTCCTAAATTAGCGTTTTGAGGTTTAGAATCAGAACCAAGATTTACTAATTCAAACTTCAAAGTGGAACTTTGCAGTTTAGCATTAGTGACTTTCTTGAATCTGTCTTTAGTATCATATAAGTCCTCTAATTTAACAACAGATTTCAGAATGAGATTTTCATTATCTTTTGAGGCAATTTGAAAATCATGATCATCTTCGTCAATAATTTGTTCATCATATGATTTCTCTGAAGTCATGAAATTTAAAATATCTTGATCATGATAGAATACTCTCCAATTTGTGACATTATCTGGGACAGATGGACGAAAAATCAATTCTACAGAAAACCTATCAGGACTGCAATCTTCAGCAGGCAGGAGTTTAGATGCAACATTAGCTAACAAGTCAGTTGATGTATTTTGATTCCTGGGAATAGGAGAAATATTGAATGCTAAAAAATGAGTGGTGAGATCTTGTACTAGGGTTTGATAGTGTTTAAGATGTCCTGAAAGACAATGGATAGTATTGCTAACTTGTTTTATGACAATTTCGGAATCACCAAAGACTTTCAAGTATTTAACATCTAACCCTATAGCTTTATAAAGTCTTTGAATCAAGGCTTCATATTCTGCGGTATTGTTAGTACACTCAAATTCTAACCTACATGACAGCATGGTTTTCTCTCCATTTGGATCAATTAAGATGCATCCTGCTCCAGCTCCATCACTAGACTTTGATCCATCAAAATATAACGACCAAAATAAAGATTTATCTATTGGCTTATCTACAATTACATCAGAAATATTTACAATTCTGGAAGAATCAGATTGTGAAAAATTTTCTATTTGAGAAACAAAAGTATTTACAGAAAAGGGTGATTGAGGTGCTTCGAAGTTTCCAAGAAATGATTCAGCAGAATAACCTCCAAGGATATTGTTGTTGAATGCCACAGGCTCATTAGGTTGTTCAAATTCAGTGATAGTGTGCGTCATATGTTTTTCTTGTTCAATCTTGATTTGATTTGGTTTCCCTTTATAGGGAAGCCACATATGTGAATAATCAGTTGAGATATAACCATTAAGTTTCGCAGACCAGTCCCTGCTTAAGATTAATCCATAGAATTCAGGAATATCAGCAATAAAAATATCAATTCTTTGGACAATCCTAGGATCAGAAGCTAATCTGATAGTAACTGAATTGATTTCTCCTACAACTTGAACTTTAGAGCGATCCAATTGAACAATATGAACTACTGATTTCTGTGGTTCGATATTCAATTTGGCATAGACAGAAGTAGGCATTATATTGGAGGAGGCTCAAGAATCAATCGAACAATTGTGTAGATTTTTATTGTACATCTCATAAGTCAAAAGAAAAGGAGGAGTCTAAGAATTTGAATTTTCTCCAATGAGCACGGTATCAGTAGCATCTACCTTATCTGGTGGCTTACCAGCTCCTCTAGCCGCTTTTTCAACTACACCACTTGGTAAAGGAGTAATTGGTGTAGAGTTTAATTCTTTTAATAGCAACTTCTGCTGGTGTTTTAGTTTGCTGAGTTCATGTAAGGAAATGTTGGCTCTAATCTTTTTCATGTCTTCAACAATGTTGTACTCCATAGGATCTGACACTACTAAAGTCTTTGTTGTTGATGTGGGAGGATTAGAAGAGGATGGCTGATTCTGAGTAGGTAACGAAGAAGTTTTCTTTACAGGGGATTTGTCTTTGGTACTTGGAGTTGTAATTTTATTTTTAGGAACTGTTTGCACTGGTTTTGATGTAGATTTACTTCTAGTACTTACAGGCATAGCTTCTTGTTCAACCTCACTATCAGAATTAGGGAGAATAAAATCCCACATTCCATGCAATTCAACTATTTCTTCATTCTCATCTTCCTCGTCTGATACTAAAGATGTATCTTCTTCTTCTTCCTCTTCTTCTAATTCTGCATTAGAAATTGCATTAGGAGGCTTAGATTCGACTTGGTTTCTTCTGAAATTTCGGAATGGTTTTTTGGTAGAAGTTTCAGCTACTTGTTTTTTAATTTCAACCATTTCATTTGACATGGTTTTAAGAACTTTCTGTAAACCTTCCATGTCGTATGGATCTTTGGCCTTTTTCTTTGAATCATCTTTGAAGCTGACTTTCTTTGATTTCCTTTCCTCAATAGCATTTTTCTTTTCTAGAGAAATAATTCGTTTTTCTACTGCAATAGCCTCTTTCATATTCTTAGCTAATGTAGGCTTTGCAGCTCTATCTACAAAAATTGCTATGTTTGAGGGTAAGGCAGTTATGTACCATTCACTTCTGACTTGTTCACTAGGTCTTGAATCTGTGTGGATTTTGTTCAAGAGTTTGTTGAATCTAAAGTTGAAATATTTAATGGGTTCCTTAGGTTCTGCTTTCAAATTTGAGAGATCGTTGATTAAAGTATCTATTGATCTGTCATCTCCAAATTTGGTTAAAAAATGATCTGCAAAAATGGCCCAAATTGTTATGGATCCTGATGGTAATGAAAAGTACCAGGATCCTGCTACCCCTTGAAGAGTATAAGGGAATAGTCTGACTACAACATCTTCATGTACAACTCCATTCAAATTTATAGCCAGCATAAAGCTATTGATATGTTCTTCAGCTTGGATGTTAAGATCTAGACTAAACTTTGGAAGCCATTTTCCAGGATTGTCAGGTAAATCATGTAAATGTGCAGGCATGTTGATAGCCCCTGGAGTAGCCCATGGTCTAGCCATTATTGGAACAAATATTGGAGGAGTAGTAGAGGCTGGTGGTGTTTGAATAGAAGTTGTTGGAATAGATGATGTTGAGATTGATGATGATTGAGGAGATGATGTTTGAGCAGATGATGATTGAGGAGATGATGTGGAAACAACTGTACTTTGTTGAGTTGGGATTTCGGAAACAGGTAATTGAATATTAGATGAAGAACCTATATCACTTAGTGATTCTGATTGAGTTTTTCTTGTCTTGACTCTACTAGGTAAAGGGAATTCTTTCGGAGAAATACCAAGTTTTTCACTTTGAAGCCTAGTAAGAGGTTTTGAAGAAACAAATTTTGAGCTTACACTACCTTCAGATATTTCAGACTCGTCTAGAGATAATGAGAATCCTTTCAATTTATGAATTAGATCTTGAACTTCAGGAGACTCGGGAGTTTGATTGTCTGATTGTTTTGAGATTTTGGTAGTGGGTGTCTGAATATTCTTCTCAATTTCTTCTATAGGATTTTGTATTTCAGAAGAAATTGAAGAAGTTGATGAGGGTGTTTTGCTCTCAGAATGGCTTGTAGGTAAAGATTTACTTGCCATTCATAGCTCATGCCCTCCTTCTAGCGCCAAAAATGTTGAAGCCTAGAAAATCTTTGCTTCAAACATTGGGGAAAACCACCTGGTCGGGACCTTAGGACAGCTCCTTTTCCATTTGGTATGGTGGCTCCGACTGGATTTAAAGGACCAGTTTCCTTATAACTAATGGGTTGGTGATGGGTTGATTTGGATGAGTGGAAATGGGACTAAATTGACTGAAATAAAACTATCTAATTTAAACTAAATACTGATAAAGAAATTCTAACACTAACCCGGGCAATTATATGTGAATACAACTTAGGATTATTCCAATTTAACAATAACCATAAAAATGTATTATCATTTAAATTGAAACGTGCAGCAACAAATAAAGATAACTCTGTTTAAGAAATTAAACAGAGTTGTATTAGCATATTGCATTCATCATTGTATACCATCTATATATACTTATGAAAGATAACGTTTCAATTATACTCAGAAATGATATATAAAGAAACGTTGTGAAAAACAAATGTATATAAATGATAGAAAATTTTAAAACGAATATCATAAGACAAAAGAAATCAACAGTGAACAGATAGAAATACCTCATTCATCTTGAAGACTTTCGAATGAAATCTGATACTCTAATCCAGTAACTCTGATGCAAAATCAAATTCCAAGGTACAAAAATGCAACACTTCAAAGATAATTCCGCATAAAAATAACCAGATGTGATCCTTTTAAAAAAATATATAAGTCATTGGAGTACAGAAATATAATCTCCAAGACAAAAAATATTAAGATCCAGGACCCCTCTCTAAATGCATGAGAAGGGTTTAAATACTACTTGGCTAAATCTAAAAATAGTCTATTACAAAAATTAAGGATTCGGTTTAATGACCGTCCTTTTCCTAGGCTAAAATACAGTAAAATTAAAACTAAATCTAACTATCTATGAACTTGATCTTTAAAATTGCAGGCATCTAGCATTGTTTTGAGAAGATGTGGTTGACCGACTTCAGAATTCAACTGTCCTGAAAAGACAGAGTCGGCAAGTGTGGGCGCAATCTTCTCAGTAGAATTGATGATACAATTAAGCGCACTGTGCTAACTGTGTGGCTTTACTAAGTATGTCCAGTAAGAGTCCCAGTTTAATCTTGTTAGCCCTTGGATTTATTTTTCTCTTTCTTCTGCCTTCTGCCTCCATTCTGTTTGCAGTTGATGTGCCTGTGGGAGATATCCTGGAACAGTTTCTGAAATTAAATTAGCTTTGTGTAAATTATCATTTACACAATCAGTAAAAGTGTTTGCCGCTGTAGCTGCCTCCTCTGCTACCTTCTCTGCCCTTCTGATTTGTGCATCCCAGTTATTGAAAAGTATTTCTTTATGGTTTTCATTAAAAATGGGTGCACCATCTTTTCTGCCTTCTTCTGTTTTTTGCCATACTAAATAATCATTGATCTTTTCATTAATCAAATCATAATAATTTCGTAAATCTACGACATGATTTGTGATTTTATCACTTTATTGGCAAAATAATTCCATTGCAATATTTTTTGGCATAAAACTTCCTCTTGTTGCAGTAGTTGATTATTTAAAGAGATAGTTTCTAAAATAAATTCTGGAAGCTTAGGATCATCTTTTTGCTAGTCTTGGATAATCTGTATTTGCTTTTCTTTATCAGCCAAGCTTCTTTGATGTCCTATTTGCATTTCTTGAAGTTGTTGTTGTAACTCTTCAAGTTTCAATTGTGCTTCATTATTGGCCTGTACCTGTTGCAATTGCTGTTGTAGAACTTTTATTTGCTCTTATTTTTCATTCAACAAGAGTTGTATCTCAAATGCCTTGTCAATTGTTGCAGAAGCATAATCCCTTGTCATTTGAGATAACTTAGCGATATTATCAGTAGGTTCTGTGGCAGGATCTTTCCACAAAACATCTAAGTGTTCTGCTTCAGTAGCAATTGCACCTTCTAATTTTCTCTTTTTTCTCTGTTTCTTCACTACTGCTTTGTATTTTGGGCTGTAGAATACATCTAGAGGAGGAATGTCCTCTATATTAAGTACAATTTCAAAGGAGAGTGTGATTGGAATGTGCTCAGTCACTGTGACTGTGCTTCTTGTTCCTGTGCTCAAAACTTTGGTTGTCTGGACAGGGGTCTGTACATTCTGTCCTTCTACATTAATCAATTGGTTAAAACTTTCCCATTCTTTGTCTAACTCAATGGTGACTGGTTGTTGCTGTACATTGGTAGGAGGAGGATTTGTCTGTTAAGAAGTCAAAATTTGCTGTTGAGGAAGTTCTTTCAATTGTGCAGAATCTTTCACTGATTCTTCAATTTTATGTTCCTTTTCATTAGACTTATTGGAATATTCAGAAGTCTCTCTTTCAGATTTTGACTTAGATTTATCTGTACTCGAACTTCCGTTGAGACTAACACTAGGAGTTTGCTCCCTTACGGGTTCCAAGCGTATATTTTCCAAAGGAATAGCAGTTAGTCTTCTCTCTCTATAAAGTTTAAATTCCTGGAATTCCTCTGGAGATAATTGCATTTGAGCTGAATTCAAAACTTATTTAAATGAATTTCTTTCTTGGAACATATCATCAAAAAGATCCTGTTCCCTGGAAAATTCCCTTACTCTGATTGCATTGGTAAAATTCTTAACAATATCATTTGGGTCAAATAACCTTCTCGAAAATTTGAATAGTTGTAAGCATGTAATGTTGCTTACTTCTTTGAATGCGTGACCAACATCAAACAGTGAAAATGTTCCACAGTTTACGGGAAATTGTGGCCAAATGCCTTTCTTCTTCTCTTTTAATTCCTTCGTTAAACCTCCTTGGCCACAGGTCTGATAAGCAATCTCTCGAGCAACAAGTCTATCTGGAATATATAGGGGTAAAACATGGCGGGAAACAGAGCTTCCAAAAACCCTAATATAAGTGAACAATTCTTCTCCGAACCATCTCGCGACGGGGAGAATTTCGACCTCTATTTCTGGAGATAACCTTGGGGCATCTTTATTGTGCAATGTTCTGTACAATGGCAGCATTATACCATGGCAAATTTTGTAAAAATGGGGGACAAAATTAGACTCCCATAGTTCCTTATGTTACACATGAATAGGCAAAGGATCGTGGATAGTCCATTGCCAACCCATCACAGGGAATTTAGAGACAAAACAGATAGCATCCATGACATAAGCAGATAAATAAAAAGGCGGATAAATCCGATGAGAAACATTTCATTTGGACCGGTAGTGAAAAATGGTAGTGGTCAAATTATCAGATAAAATTTTGGCCCAGTCTACAATTGTAGAATTAACAGTCGCATTCAACAAAGGGAGCCATTCAGGCAAGATCATATTTATGTCAGGCTTTCCAAAAAGCCTGCATAACATGGCAGCAACAAAACAATAAGGAGAGGTAAGTGAACCCGTACTGTACATACCTTGTTTGTTTTTCTTCAATGGTTCATCTCTTTTGGTCCACTCCTTTGTGCATTCCGAAAAATTTGCATGTTCTCTGGCAAAATCTTCCATGAATTGCTTATTATACATCAGCCTCAAATCTTCCGTGGTGAATGACCCGATTAGCTCTTGAGATGGAGCTCTAAATTTCCTGTCTGAAATATCAGTGGTGTCTAGCACCCATTTCACCATGTCCATATACGGGAGAATCCTTGGCCTTACCGCTATCCTATGTAGAAATGAACAAGCCAGTTCTTTGAGGGTTGCCTCAGATGTATTACCGGAACCTGCTGTAGCCGCAACTTTCATCACCACAGGATTTTCTTCTTCTAACAAATTATACATTCCTTCCCAAGTGGATATACCGGCATCCTTATTGCAAGCGGTGTCTGCATACAGTGAAGCCATTTCTCTGTTCTCAGAATTCGAGCTCTTCTCTTTCTTCCCCATAATGTTCTGTGAAAGCTTTGTATAGACGTTTTCTCCTTCGTGCCTGCATTTTTCAAGTTAAATGAGAGTAATGGCATGAAAAAGGTGATGAGATTGTTTTAAATGCAAAGGCGGATGAAATATATTATTATAACATGAAATGACTTTCAATCAAAACAAAATCTCAATTACCATTAATTGACAATCCATTCATTTAATCCAATCATTAAAGCGCATAACAGATATTGATATATGGGAAGATTTTATTTGAACAACACGCTTTTATGAATCCGCGACATTGCGATCTGCGCAATATCGCAAAATCGCAATATCGCAAAATCGCAAAACGTAACCACTGCAAATTGCAAATAGCGCAAAAGCGTAAATTGCGAAATAGTGCAAAAGCGCACATCGCAAATATCGCAAATAGCGCAAAACACAAATATCACAAAAGCGCAAAATTATAAATAGCGCAAACAATATTTGTTTAACATTTCCCTTTTCTGCTCTATGTGATCTGCGATCTGCGCAATATCGCAAAATCGCAAAATTGCAGTTTCAGTTTTACAAAAGATATCTACTATTTTGCGATGGATGCGCTATTTTGTTTAAAGAACAATTTTATTGTAATCTATCACAAAATTAAGTGTTTCTTAAGGTTCTTTCTAAGGGATTTCCCTAAGTTTATGATAGAAAGTTTTATTTGAAAAGGAAAACAAATCCTGATTGATTTTTTTGGATTTTTTAACTAAGGGTCCCCATTTATTTAGTATTATTACTAATATTAAATAAAAAAGGGGGGTTGTTGCTGGTCACAACAGATTCACATATCCAAAATCTCACTTCTTCCATTTAAATATTTTTTCAATCTTAACAATGTATAAATATGTGGCTCCAAGCAAGGAAATGTCCAGGAACTCCATCTCTTCCTAGGTGTACTTATTTAGACAGTTGTGGTACTTGAGTACCAGATGCCGCTCAGAATCCTTGATACCTAACATTGTGCGAAGGGTATGAAAAATATATGTGAACTCTGACACGTCTTGGACCCTACCCTGTCACAGTGTGGTCCACTTTATGTATTTATCTTCATAGCTCTCGACAGGATAATACTACTCCTTGATTACGTCTTGGAAATAATTCCAAGTGGGTGCAGCTAAAAATATTGAGGTTTCCCCCTTGTAATTCTCCTCTCAACAATTTTCCCACCAGTGCTTGATGTGGGGGACGAATTTGAGGAGTGAAAAAGTAATATTTTCCCTATTGGAAAAATCATGAACTGAAAATATCCTTCTAATAGATTTAACCATTTATCTACGGCATATGCATATATCTTCCCTTCAAATAAATGGATGTCAAAGTTGACTTGTACCTTAAAAGGAGTGGCACCTCCAAAGTGGTTTTTGGATGAAGATGCATCACCTATGGGTAGCCGCTGAAGGATCTGGGAAAATTTGTCCATCATCACATTCCTTTGTCGCTCGAGAGCTTCTTCAAGTAATATTTTGAAAGGATCTCCTACTCCCTTGTCTTTATTTTCGTCTGCCATGGGATTCCATCAGGGTTTGTGATATTTCTCTTACAACGGTTCAACCATTTCGAGCCATAGCTCCTTATACATTGACCTCATTGGGGACATGCAAATAAAAAAAGAGAAAGAGAAGATTTCTCTAATACCACTAATCCATACTTATGCAGGAATGCAACAGAATACACTATAAACATAAATGCAGAGATGCAGCAGAAATAAATTATCATTTCATTAATATCAAAGAACCGTCATATGCTTATACACAGAATGGAAATAAACTAGCTTGGGTGATGGTAGCTTATCTCTGAGAAGAGATGCGGAGGTTACATGCCTCTGAAATATGTTACAATGAGGCTCAAAGGAATTTTTATTATTGAACACCAAAGGGATACCCTAAACAACCAAAACCATAAATCTATGAGTTGGAACGCGAAGAGTTTGTGGGCCTTATTGGGGTTATTTGGGTAGCAAACTTCCCAGGGTTGTAACTTGGTCATGTCATCTTCATTTGGAATTTTTAGTCATCCATAATTTTGATTTTATCCCAAGATGACTAAATGTAACAAACCCGGATTTCTAGAACAAAATTTCAAGAACATGATGAGTTCTAGAAATCTCATTGCCTTCATCATTTCAAATCATTAGTCCACTGAAATATTCATCTATTTTCCTAAAAATATTATCTTGTTGTTCCTTAAACAGTGTTGTTCTCTTAAGCTGATGTTCCTTAGTAGTTGTTGTTCCCTAAAGCTGTTGTTCCCTAAGCTGCTGCAGCTATTCCTTATTTAGAATCCTCAAGAAACACTAGAACAAAAAGAGACTGTATGTAGGCCATTTTTTCCATCATTTGCTAAGCCCAGTTCATTCTTTTCCTTTCTCATTTATCCTCCATTTTCCCTAAAAACCCATTTTAAATCATTAGAAAACCCTTTTATGGTTTAAAAATTCCCATTTTCACCTATCGGAACTCTTAAAATTTGGCCTAAAAACCCATTTTTTCCTAAAAAGCAACATTTTTCAATTAAAAATCATAAGCCCCTGAGGGCTTAAAATATTTGGCCCCTTTCCTCCATATGTCTGAGCGCTATGACCAAGCGCCCAAACCCCATCGCATCGACTTTTTCTTCTTTGAACCCGCATTTCCTTTGCAAATTTTTACCCATCGATGCGATTAGCACCCTATCCTTAGACCCTAGTCACATATTCCCCCACGGGACCATGTCCCAGTGCCCAGTTATTAGCCCCTCCATCGCATCGAAATCCCCCTTTTTCCCCCTCCCCCTTGTCTTTCTTCTTTACCAATTTCTCGATGCGATAAGCCCCTTCTCCTTGGCTCTTGGTCGCCTTATCTTCCACAGGACCACTTCCCAGCGCCTTTCCTTAAGCCCCTTTTACTTTTCTTCTTCTTCCCCGTGCCTATGTTATTTATCGATGGATCTCTTCCGTCCATCTTGACCATCCAATGGTCACCGTCCTTCCCCTTCACCATCCAACCTCCCACCCATTTATCCCTGCCGATCAATCCATGCCCTAGATCTTATAAGATCCAACAATCCTCATCTAATCTGACAACCCAACTCCACCGGGGCCTACCATTCACTACACAAACCCCTCATCCAATCGCTCGCTGCCACCTGGCTTCCACTATTTACCTGCCCATGCACCTTTCCCATTGCGTTGCTCTCCCGACCGTTGGCTCCACCCCTTCTCATCCAATGGTCGATATCGCATATTGCGCGATTTCTGCATCCGAGGTTTAACAACCAAAAGCCACGTGAAACCGATGGTATTGCCGAGGACGCGTAGCGCGATATAACTAGATCGCGCTCCCTCTAGGCTAAACCACTTACCACCCGTTTGTCGTGCGAAAACCGCCAAATGTTTTCCAAAAACACTTATGCCCATTTTCACGCCAAAGTCCATTTAAAACCATTTTTTTGCCATCCGCCATTAAAATCCTTCCTCCGTACATTCTGCCTCTCTGCAACCTCCTTTTCCATCCTCTGAAGTTATATTTCCAACCCCGCATGGTTTTATTAACGCTTTGTTTGTCTTATGCAGGTTTGATGGCAGTTTTAAAGGTAAAAACCCTTCCCACTATCTATGAAGGGACATGGTCGAAGATCATCATCTTTTGAAGACTGATCAATGCAGAAAAGAATTTTCCAGGGCGTAAATCTGGGTCTTTTAATCAAAATTTCATGAATATTTGTTATTCAAATCAAACACCCGCGAGGTCCTCTGTCCACGACAACGAAAGGAAAAGCACAATGAAAGGAATAAAGGGTTAAGGAACAACAATGATGCGTTATAAAGACCAAGAGAAAATCAGGCCGAAGATACAGAGATTAAAGGTTTAAATATGAGGGGTTAAAGGCTGAGAACCAAAGAAAAAAAGGATTAAAAGTTAGTCCAGACAACAGAAAAGGTTTAAAGCAACAAAGACAGAGGAGATTGAAGATAAAAGATTATGCCTGAAAGATGAAGGTTAAAGGTTAAACACACAGTTTAAGGATTCAAATCAATCATAAAAGGAAAAAGGGAAACAATGTTACATTATGAAGGCCAAAGGCATCATCAGGCCTTAAAACACAGTTAATGATGAAGTATAGGCAGATTAAGCCCAAAGAGCAGTTTTATGATTAAATCAAGAAGACTTAGGCTTAAAGATAGCTTCGAATACATCAAAGGAGCAGTTATTCACTTAATAAATCAAAAGTGACACCTTTTCACTCACTTTATACCTCAAAGGGAAAATTGGCAGTTATTACACAAAAATATATTTTATAAACTGTCATACAGTTATTGTAAGAGGCCAAAAAAAGCCTCAAAGTCAATCTTTTCAGCTATTTCATCCTCATGAAGTAAAGCCGGATTTAATACTTAGAGAAGTAGTTGAGAGACATTCCTACCTTATGCCTTGCATGGTTTTTAAGGATAGGAGTGCATTTACTATGTCATTAATGACATTTTGAACCCTATATGGTTCCACCTCCTCATTTGCAGTATAAATACTGCACTGGAACTCATTGTAGGGTGAGAATTTTTATAACTCTTTGAAGTAATACATAGTTCTGCTAAGATTGAAAAGAAATTGATGTACTAGAAACTGTGGATGTTTTGACCTTTTTGTGGATGGAGGAAGCTTTTTCATTGGATCCCTGAGCTTGGCTGTTAGTGAAGTATTCTAAATTTTTGATATTTTTCCTATTTTCCATTCTGTTTTCATCAATTCTTTCTTGCAGTAGAGTAAAAGTTTTAGGCTAAGAAATGTCTCCTAGAAGCACCTTAGACCTGTTAACTCTTCACTTTCTTTATTTTTTCATCTGCTGAAGTTTCTATTAAGTAGTTTGACTGCTTTTTTCAACCATTATGCTTGTTTATTTCCTAAATAGTTCAATACAGTGGCCTCAAGAATGATTTATGGTTCTCCCTGCTACTTGCTGCCATTTGAAAACTGTTTCTGAAGTCTCCCTTTAAAGTACCATGGTCCAAAGTCTGCCAAAGAGGTGTGTTTTGATCATACCCTTTGTACTTGCTCAAATAATTGTTTTGAAGGTATTTATAGCTGTAATCACAGATTTTTAGGAGTTCTCTCTTCTATGAATGCAGTTGTTTGTGAATATTAAATGTTTTCTTATCCTTGAAAGTGAAATATTTGATGAAATAGAGTGTTCCTCAACTCTTGTATTTCATTTTTGAAAGTTTGTCTTGAAATTGTTATTTTTCTGAAATATGATTTGTAGAATTCATGGTTAGCCCTGTCTGTAAATACTCTTTCATGTTTAAATGATGTTTTAAGTCTTTTTTTGAGAAGTACATATAATTAAGGATTCTTAATTGCCCTTAGTGCTACTTTTCATTCTAAACTCTTAATGTTCATTTCATTTCACCTGAAAACTTTTTTGATCTAATAGCCAAGTTAGATTTGCCCTTTGATACCCCTAATTCATCTACAAAATTATTACAAAATTCTTCTTGACTCCATTTCCCAATAACTTAGAGATTTCCCTTTCCTATCTATGCTGCCTAGATCATCATGTACCATCAAAAAATCAAACAAACTCATGCTTAATAACTAGCCTAAGACCAACCATTCAGAAGCAAACAAGTCATATATTTGCAAAACAATTGAGAGATCCCTCTCTGATATTAGGAGGGCTAGATCCTAGAGCTCTAAAGACTGGTTTATAATTTGCCTTGTCATTTAGTATGCCAATCTTCTAAATCACACGATCCCAACATTCTGGCGATCACGGTGGGACCTTTTTGAGTAAAAGTCCCTAAAAAAGACACTCAATATTCATTCAAGTGAAATATAGCTTCTTCAAGCACTACCAGCATAATAGTAATCATGATAGGATTTGTCTGAATCAGTGGCAATCTAAGTAAACCTTAGGATTCCAAGAGACCCTTATCAAACCTTGAAGAAATCATCTAGATAAGCCATAGAGTAGAATATGTTTGTTTCACCACCTTATCTAAGTGTTGAATCAGGTATAGGACACTCTCATAACCAAAGAACCACATAAAACTCAGAAAAACCCAAAAGAATTTTAGTTTGGTTTTCAAATAAACCATTGGTGGTGGACCATAAAACATTTTACCTTCATAAAAGCTAAAAATTTCCACCTGGCAACTCCACTAGCTCCAGTAGGCCTATTACCTCACTAATATTCCAGATTTCCTTGAAACTGTGTTAACCAGCCTTGAGGAAGTTTAGAAGCCTAGTTATCCTATTATAGAAATCACTATGAGAGGAAAGTTTTTGAAAAACAGTCCTAAAAACCTCTTCCTCTCCAAAATTTTGAAAAACTGAAATCTGGCTTCACATAGGGTCCATACTAGATCCCATCCAGATCCTAATTCCCCTACCATAGTTGACAATCTAGAGAATATTTTGTGGCAGACTTCTAGATCTAGAAAACCAACTACTGATAGGACCATCCTAAGAACAAGATCTGTCCCTAAAGATCTTACAGTTTTAGAAGATTCTCACTTTGACCTACCTTACACAAAGAACCTATTCAGAAATAAGTCTCAAAGTGATTTAAATCAAGCTGATTTTGAAACCACATATTTGCAACAGAGCTTTAGCAGAGAGGCCTTACCTTCTACTCCACCTGATTCTCAGCTTCTCCATCATTTAAGCTCCTTCCATAACAAATATACTCATCATTAGTTTGCTAGCCCAAGTGTTTCTTCGATTCCTATCCACACATCCACTGTTCAAAACACTTCATTTCAACCCACTTTCCCTCTTGTTAATCCACCTCTTGTAAATCCCCCATTATTTCCTATCATGGCAGCATGGTATGCTCCACTTGTGTTACCACAACCTCTGGTTCCCTTACCCAATGATTACCAATCCAAAATTCCCCATTTCACTGGAAATGAACCTACTACTGCCCAACAGCATGTAGATAAATGAATGATGCTTTTGATTACATGGAAATAGAAGAAAAGACCATTAAGATGAGAATTTTTGCTCAAAGTTTAGGAGGAGAAGTCAAGAAATGGTTTTAAAACTTAGCTCCTCACAGCATAAATGAACCCCCTTATTTATATCAAACATTCATAAACAAATGGGAAATTAGAAGAACCCTCTCCAAATCCTTTCAGAATATACCAATCTCGAAAGAAATGGTGGGGAAAGTGTCCATGATTACTGCACTAGATTTAATAGTGTGTATAATGCACTTCCTCCAGACATGAAACCTCCACTAGGCCTAGCCTTAGAAAATATTTTAGAAGGTTTTGATCCTGAAATGGACTACCAGCTAACAGAAAGAGACCCCTCAACCTTAGAAGATATGCAGAGGGGAGCCATGAGTGTGGAGGCAAATTTGATTGAAAAGAGAGCTAGGTTGAGAGTAGAAAAAAGAGTTACATACAAAGATGATATAGTGGCTTCAACCTCTTCATCAGATACTAAAATTGATAACTTGGTGAAGGTAATGGAGAGGATGCTTGAAAAGATAATTTTAAATGATAGAATGCCTCCTAGAGAAAACCAAAACAGAAATAGAAACCAAAATCTCAGAAGATACCCTAATCAAGATAGACAGAGAGACAATGACCAGTAGATTAGACCTCCCTTTCAACAAAGCTATGTTGATCAAGAAGAATAGAGGGAAGTTGAAAGGTTGGAAGAAAATCATGTAAACTTGATAGGATCTGACAGTGAGACAAATGTTTTTCTCACTGAAGAAGAAAAATGATTCTTCTCTTCAGAACAAAATGAATACACTAATGGGGATTTTAAAGATTACAAATTGGGGTTTGAAAATAAAATCATGGAAGTACACAAAAAATACAATCTTAGAAGCAAAGGGAGCCCAAAAATTTCTAATGACAAAAACACTAGTACTTTTTTTAAGAAAACTTCAGAAAATCAGCCTAAGAAGACAACAAGTAACACCAACACTTTAGCCAAGAAAAATGATATAAATAAAGACAAAAACAACCAGCAAAGTGTTGAACAAAGTTGCCCTAGTACTTCTACTAGTGGCCCTAACAAATCTGTCCCAAATAACAGTTCAAATAAAGTTCAGCAAATCAAAGTTGCTGAAAGAATTGTAAATGAAAAAACAGATATAAATATGTCAAAAACAATAGTTCCTTTTAGCCTTGAAGGGGAAATTTCCAAGATTAAAATCACCATACCCTTAGCTGAACTAGTGACTCAAGATGTATATAAAAAAAAAGTTCTGAAAGCTTTGAATATGGGTAGTGACACTGATACTTTAAACTTGGCAGATGATAAACCAGAATTATTGTTTGGCCCTGAAGTTGAAGGGAAATACCAAGAAGGCACTATCCCTCCCTTGTATGTCATCTTGAATATACATGAGAAAATCTTGCACAATGCCATGCTAGACTTAGGTGCTTCTCACAATCTTATGCCCAAAGCTGTAATGGAAAGCCTAGGCTTAGAAATTACTAAACCATACAAAGACATGTATTCTTTTGATTCCATCAGGGTCAAATTCTTAGGCCTAATTAAATATTTGTGTGTTAACTTGTCACAAATTCCTGCTAAGAGTCTAGTAATGGACATGGTGGTAGCTGACATTCCCCCTAAATATGGCATGCTTTTATCTAGATCACGGGGAGCCAAAATTCAAGGGAGCTTTCAAATGGACATGTCTTATGCCACCATCCCAGTATTTAACCAAAATAGAAGACTATACAGGGAATCCCACATGAAATATATGGTGAGAAACATAGACAGACCAAACAATTCTCCTATCTACTCCATCCATTCAGATTTGGATTCCTTTATCTTATATAATGAAGATGAAAACAACCAACAAGAAAAGGAAAACAAAGGAGAATTTAGTCCACCAGAACAGTCAAATCTACCATCAACTCAAGAAAAGAACATTCCAGATTTTAACATCCTTGAGACGCACAAAGAAAATGAAAGAGAGATTGAAATACCTTGGAAAATAAACTTTGATGGCTCTTGTAGTAAAATAAGTGCAGGGGCTGGTGTATGGATAAAAAACACAAACGAAGGATTTTCCTATAAACTGGATTTTCCATGCACAAATAAAATTTCTGAATATGAAGCCCTCGTTAGTGGCTTGAATTTACTTAAATATTTAGGGGCCAAAAGAATATCAGTCCAAGGGGATTTTGAGCTAATTATCAGAAAGATTAAAGGAGAGTATTCAACTAAAAACCCAAAACTCAGAGAATATAGGAACACTTCCCTTGATCTCCTGAAAACCTTTGAAAAATATGAGATCATTTTCATCCCAAGAGCTCAAAATAATCTAGCAAATGAACTTGTCTGTACTGCTAGTAATTGACAAATACCAGAGACAAATGAACAATCTGATATAAAGGTAAAAAACAGACCTGCAATACCTAACAATCAGGATTACTGGCAAGTGTTTGAAGGAGAAAAACACATAGATGATTTTCTGCAATCAAAGAATGACTGTGCCATACCAACACCTGTTTTAAGCCATGAGGAAGACTGTTTTAATGAAGAAAAAAACCCTAAAACAAAGTTGTCCTTTTTTGCTGATATAAACCATTTTGAACATCCATTTAGGGCATAAATAGTTGACAGTATGGACCAGAAAGACCTAGAAGTTTTACATTGTAAAAATGATACAATTCCAAGAGGTCTTAAACCATTAGAATAGATTTTCGATTTCAATGATGTAGCCAAAGAACCAAGGATGGAGCCTATAGAAATAGACATAGAAGAACATAACATAGGCAGCCCAGCAGAACCCAAAATGATCAAGATGTCCAGCACTCTCCCAGCTCATATTAAAAAGCAATACATAAACCTGTTCAAATAATTTAAAGATGTTTTTTCATGGGGATACAAGGATTTAAAATCATATGATACTAGCATCATTCAACACAAAATTCCTCTTAAGGAAAATCGGAAACCTTTCAAACAAAAACTCAGGAGGATAAACCCTGTTTTATTACCTTTAGTTGAAAAAGAAATTAAGAAAATGTATGAGGATGGGATCATAGTTCCCATCAGGTATTCAGAATGGGTTTCCAACTTAGTGTCTGTTAGGAAAAAGACTGGGGAAATTAGTCTCTGCATTGATTTCAGAAATCTAAATAGAGCCTCCCTTAAAGATAACTATCCCTTGCCAAAAATGGATCATATACTTCAAAGGGTGGTTGGATCTAAAATAATTTCACTGCTGGATGGGTTCTCAGGTTACAATCAGGTTTTAGTACTCCCAAGTGACCAACATAAAACTTATTTTACTACACCTTGGGGTACATTCATGTATGTCAAAATTCCATTTGGTTTAATGAATGCAGGGGCCACCTTCCAAAAGGCCATGGACATAGCCTTCTCAGAAGACATAGGCTATTTCATAATTATTTATCTTGATGACATTACTGTTTTCTATAAAACTGATAAAGAACACTTGATTCATTTAAGAAATTTTTTTGAGAAATGTAGGAAATATGGCTTATCTTTGAATTCCAAAAAGACACTCCTTGGTCTCCAAGAAGGAAAAATTCTTGGCCACATTATTTCTGAAGAGGGAATCAAAATAGACCCTAAAAGGATTGATGACATATTGAAAATGAGCCATCCTAGAAACCTTAAAGAATTACAATCTTTCATTGGGAAGATAAAAAATTTAACGAGATTCATCCCCAACCTTGCTGAGCTATTGAGAAATATCACAAACATGCTTAAGAAAGAGGTAGGCGTTAAATGGACAATACAGGCTAAACAATCATTTGAACTAGTGAAACAAGCTTTAACTCAAACACCAGTTCTTATTAGTCTTGATTTACCAAGGATTTTAATATCTTTTCTTTTGCATCTGAACATACAATAGCTGCAGTATTACTACAAAAGAATGACATGGGGCATGAAAAACCTATATCCTTTTTCAGTGGGGCCTTAAGAGATGCTCCACTCAAGTATAACATCATGGAGAAACAAGCCTTAGCCTTGGTAAAAGCATTGAAAGACTTTAGAGTCTACATTTTGCATTCAAACATCATTGCTTTTGTCCCACATACTGTTGTCAAAGATATTCTAAGTCAAGACCCTGATGGTAAAAGGGGAAAATGGATTGCTATTATTCTAGAATATGACTTAGAAATCAGGCCTACCAAAATCATCAAAGGGCAGGGATTAGCTAAATTCACGGTTGAGTCAAACTTCCAAGTACTTGATATGAACATGGTTGATGTCTTAGAAGAAATATAGGAATTCACAGCCCCATTCATTGAAGAAACATTTGTGAATTCACCTTGGTATGCTGACATCATATATGTGTTGCTTTATCTAAATGCCCCTCCTTCTTTGTCTAAAACTAAAGCCAGATTTTTGAAACAGAAGGCTTTGAATTATTGCATATTGGATGGGGTTTTATATTGGAAGAATGTTGTTGGAATATTTCTTAAATGTTTGCTTGAGCATGATGCAGGAAAATCATGCATGAGCTGCATGAAGGAGAATGTGGTGGAAATATGTACTAGAAGACTACAGCAAATAAAATCCTCAGGTCTGGTTACTATTGGCCCACCCTTTTCCCAGATACTCAGAAACTTGTTATGAGTTGCCATAAGTGCCAAACTTTTTATGGCAAGATAAAACTCCTACCTTTACCCTTACATCCCATCAGTGTTGAGGCTTCTTTTCAACAATGGGGCTTGGACTTCATTGGTGAAATTCACCCATCTTCTTCAGCCTAGCATAAGTGGATCCTCACTGCCACTGATTATTTTACCAAGTGGATAGAAGCCATACCCTCTAGGAATGCTATTGATTTTGTCATTATCAAGTTCCTTGAAACCAACATGCTATCCAAATTTGGTTGTCCAAGAAAAAATATCACAGACAATGCTGCTGCCTTCAAATCCAAGAAAATGGTTGAATTTTTCTATAAATATCATATTAAATTAGGTCATTCCATTGCCTAATATCCCCAAGGAAATGGATTAGCTGAATCCTCCAACAAAATCCTTTTCAATATTATCAAAAAATTGTTGGAGCAGAATCAAAATCATGGTATAGTAAGCTTGTTCATGCTTTATGGGCTGATATATTAACCACCAAAAAGTCAATAAATATGTCCCCCTATCAGCTGGTTTATGGCATGGATGCAGTCTTCCCAATATCTTTAGGAGTTCCAGTCATGAAACTCCTTCAAGAAGTACAAACTGAAGAAAATGATATGCAGAGAAGAATAAATTAGACCATTCATTTACAACAGTCCAGAGAGGAAGTATATAAGAGAACACAAACTATCCAAGAAAGCATCAAGAAGTTATTTGACAAGAGGACTAAAGAAAATTATTTCCAAATTGGAAATGTAGTTCTAAAGTGGGATTCTAGAAGGGAAGAAAAGGGAAAACATGGAAAATTTGAAAATCTGTGGAAAGGGCCCTACATTGTCCATTCTATTAGAGGTCATAATGCATTCCTTTTGCAAGAGCTGAATGGAGAATATTTTTTTGGAGGCCCTATCAATGGCAGGATGCTCAAGCACTATTTCTGCCAAGAGTCCTAAAAATCAAAGTTTTCATGTTTTACACTGTGTATAACATTGATGTTTCAATTTGAAAAAAGAAGAAAAAACACAAAAAATAGAAAAATAAAAGAGGGCAGTTTCAAAAGAGGTACAACCCCATACCCAAGAAAGAGATTTTTCTGAAAGTGAGCAAATCTAAGTGCCACTGCTAATAAAGAAATAATATATTGTTCAGTAATCTAGCTTAAACATAGTTGAACATACTTTCAATTTACTACTGATAGGTTAGTGATCAGATTTTCCAAACAATTTAATCTTGGCTTATCAGTAAAGTAGATTAGGATAGAATAAAAATGGTTCAAACATGCTCAAAATATGAACCAGGAAAAGAAGAAGATAGCTCAAAATATCAAAATCAAGAGTTGGAAAAGGACTAGAAGGGTGTTTATAGTTTTAAGATCTTAAGCCTTCACCATTTTGTTTTATTTTTATGCAAATAAAGCCTATGTGCAGCTTGTATATACAGCTATAGATACCATAGAAAATAAGATAGTCTAATCCTGATTTGACTATGTTTAAATTTTATGTTTTAGAGATAGAGAATAAAATCTGTCAAACAGCCTAATCTTGACAGATAGTAGCATTAGGTAGATAAACTAAGAGTCCAACTGCTTAATATGGACTCTTGGAAGAAACAAGGGTAGGATTAGATAGTTTATTTCTGTTTAAAAAAATAAATTGTCAAGGAGTTTGCTAGTTCAAATGCACTCAAAGGAAGAAGAAAAAATGCTAGGAAAAGTAGGATTGGGTAGGTAGAGATGCTGTTTAAAGAAATTACTTGTTACAGATTGATAAAAGTTGTCCTTTTCAGAGAAAAATCAGCAAGAAAAGAAGAAATCTGCCTAATGGATGAGGCACTGGTCCACTAAAAGACAGAGATTTATAAACTGAGGTTCTGGACACCTAAAAAGACAGTTGTCCTCCCCAAATAGAGCCAATGTTAGTCATCCTTAATTTTTATTTTATCCCAAGATGAATAAATGTAACAAACCCAAATTTCTAGAACAAAATTGCAAGAACATGATGATTTCTAGAAATCTCACTGCCTTCATCATTTCAAATCCATTAGTCCACTAAAATCTTCATCTATTTTTCCTAAAAATATTATCTTGTTGTTCCTTAAACAATGCTTTTCCCTTAAGCTGTTGTTCCCTAAAATTGTTGTTCCCTAAGCTGCTGCAGCTGTTCCTTATTCAGAATCCTCAAGAAACACTGCTATAGGGTAAACTGCTTGGGTGGTTGGTTTTCGTATATCCCTCTCAGGGCTTTCCGGTGCCCGAGGTAGACAATCAGATTAGCTATGCTGTTCACAAAGATGGTATGAGAATGTTCATATTAGCTTGAAATAACTTGAAGGAATACAATAGAGGTCAAATTTTGTCATTACAATGAGTCTTCAAGCAAAATTTGGTCACTAGGCATTAGGTCTAGGGTTTGCTTTCACTTCTTCCAAAGTTGTCCAAATGTCAGTCCATGTCACCATTCAGCTGAGTGTATCATCATTCAGGGGGTTGCCATCATCATGTCAAGTTCCATTGAGTCATTTTACATCTTGTTCATGCTTCAGTTGTGCCTAGGTAAGGTCCATTTCCCTCTCCTAGGGTTTTGGAGGTGATTTCTCTTGGATGGTCAAATCATCGGAAAAACTTGTATCCTGATGTTCATACACCTTCCCCTATCATTAATTCACCTAATTAAACACTTCCCATCACTGAGATCCCCCAAATTCCTCATTTTTGCACAAACCCTAGTTTCTAGCCAAAACTTGGCAATTTTCTAGGCTAGGCCTGTGTTTCGCCCTTTTGGACCCCTTCCCCTCACTCAATCTCTGTGATTCCACTTTCCCCTGCTTCCTAACATCCCTCCCTACTTCCAAAAATTTCCCCAAGAATTTAGAAGCCCCTTACCCCCTTCGTTTCGCTTCATTTCGACAAAATTCCTTGTTTCACACATCGGGGTAAGTTTCACTCAAAAGATGTTTCAGAGCAATAAAAGATGAATTTGGGAAAACTGAGAGAGGTTTTTGTCCATAACATTCCAAGGAAGAAAAACCTCATTCACGTTTTACACAGGTATCATGGTTTTAGAGAAATGTCAAAAATATCGTTGCCTCAGGAGAATTGAATGCACCTCTGAAGTGACCTTGGGAAAATCAAGATTTCTCCTAGCATGTTTGGCCAACTGACTTTCTTGATGAGTCAGATGATAACTAGACAGAAAGACCTTTCCAATGAGCTATCATGAGCTCAATTTGGAGTTGAGGAAGACCTTCAAAAGTTGACTGCAACAGCACTCTGTCTTGAGGCAGCCTCATTCTGCTCATTTTGACTAGTGTTGGGAGATTTGGTTTTTGACAGGGTAAATGGAATCAAAATTGCATAATTCCACTTTTTTTGGAAATTAGACTCCAATAGCTTTCCAACGAGCCATCACACGCCCGATTTGGACACCGGGAAGGCCTCGAAAAGCTTCTCGAAAAATGCACTATGTGGCAAGAGGGTGCGCGACCCACGTTGAGGGAGAGCGACCCACCTGGGCTGCGCGACCCACGCAGAGTCAGTTCAGCACTGTGGGTTTGCAGGTGCGTGACCCACCTGGGCTGCGCGACCCACGCAGAGCCTGCGCGACCCACGCAGACACAGAGTTTTGGAATTTAATTTGAGCGCCCAGATTGCCTTGGAAACGACTCCAGCTGCCTTCAAAACAGGTTTTCATCAATTGCTTGGGTTTTTAAACACATTTGTGACATCATGGGTGGTTTCCAATATGCAAATGAAGGATTTAAAACCCCGCAGTTATAAGATTATTGTTTTCAGGGTTTGAAATGAAAATAAATGGTGTAAAGAGTGTGTTTGCTATCTTAAACAGTGATATGGTCAGCCTTTCATATAACATTAGAATCAAATTGCTCTCATACCCATTATACCACTGCTACCATTGTTATGGTCATACCATGTTTAAACCCTTTGAGTCATATTGCCCAGGTTTGTTATGAGTCACGTTGCCCAATGTTAAATTATGCTCATGTCTTTGTTTTAAATGGCTCATTGAAACCTTTATGGTCATTACTCATAGACAGCCATATTACTATTAATGCCATGCTCTCCTTTGACTAGATGTGTTCAAACTTTTGAAAGTTGCCTGCTCCTATTTGGTCGAAATTTCATTTGCATTCAAAACAGAGAGGGTGCCTTTTTAGTCCATTTAAAGCCGAGATTTTATCCATAATGTGATTCCTTGATAGTGCTTTGACGATGGGAATATTGGTTGAGTGGTAAACATACATCCTAATCTTGCTTTCACTGCATTCATATCAGTGTACACATTGCCCAAAAACTTGATCAGAGATATGTCAGAGACAGAGTCAGAATATGAGCCAGGGTCAGGCAGTGATTCGGTGGCTGAAGGTAATGTGCCACGGGGTTCCCGCAGAGAAAATAGAAGTGGTGATCATCGCAGAGAGGAGCCTACTTCTTTGGCTCGGTTGCGGGCATGTCCATTAGCTATGGATTGTTTTCGATTCTTGTCATGTTTCAGATTTTGTGAGATGGTTGTACAAACCCGACCTCATCGTGAATTAGCACGTCTGTTTGTTCTTCATTTACGGGGTGATCGGGTAAACCTTGCTGGGGTTGATTTCATTGTATCACCTTTGACTATTGCTCAAGCCATTGGCATACCGAACATAGGCGAGGAATGGAGCAAGGGTAAGCAGTTAGAGAAATTTCACTATGAGCCATACATTAAAGCTGGATATGTGGCTTACTTGAGCAGAGTTTTTCCATTCAGATTCTTGAGAGATGAGTATGCACCACTCATGAGGCTCATCATTCAGTATTTTAGTTGTGAGGGCAGGTATGCTCGTCTTTTCTCATATCATGTTCGTTTGTTGATGCACTTCACAAGGGTGCGTATGATGAATATTCCTTATTTCATATACCGCAACATAGAGAAGATGGTTACATTTGTGCAGAAGAAGACGAGCCCAGTGCAGCAGTACAGGAGTATATATCATTTCGCTTTGATCAAAATCTTGGTGTCACATCAGTTGGCAGAGCAGGGCATCACTTGGGAGGACTTCATTTCTAGAGACTTTTTCAGAGTGCCACAGCAGCCTCCCGAGGCAGTTCATGATGCAGGAGAGCCCTCACACCAGCCGGACATGCTTGAGGTTGAGCATATCATTACTCCTTTGGTTCAGACATATCAGCGAGGCCACAGGGCCTTATTTGCGGCGACACGGCGGGTACTATCTCCACGTGAGGTGGAAGGGGTCCTGCCGACTTCATCGACACGGCGAGTATTATCTCCACGTGATGTGGAAAGGGTCTCGTTTTCTTCTCCAGTGCAGGTACAGGTACAAGACAGGGGCAAGAGGCCCATGCATGATGAGGGCACATCAGGAGGCCGGGACACCGATATGACAGTCATTGATGTTGATACGGGCTCTCCTAGCTCGAAGCTGAGGGAAGTCATCCAGGAGCAAAGAGCCGAGAATGATCAGCTGAAAGAACAATTGCAGAAGGCTCAGTGGGTGATTAACTATTTGGAGCAGCGCAACAAACAGCTCGAGGATGAGCTCACATTTTATGAGGTGCGCCAAATCCGTGAGGACAGGCAGTGGAATCGAAAGAGGCCCGGTGACATGACACCAGCTGACAGAGATACTGTACTCACGCGGGTGAATATACATTTGGAGAAACTATTGGCGAAGGCCAATCGCGACAAAGACATGCTTCGCCACATGAAAGGCCATTACTGGGCTCGCATGCATGTTTGCAAAGCGAGGATGAGGATCATGAAGAGGAGGTTGAGCAAGGCACTTCAACGGCGAAAAAGGCCTAATCCACTTCGGATTTTGGTCGAGGCTTCATTGACTGGGCAAGACACATGATGGAGGACCTCCGCTCCGAATTTGGGCGAATTCGGAGGAAATTTTGTCATTTCCAAATTTTTGGTCTTAAAAACAGGTTTTGTGGCTAGGTGGGTCGCGCGCTCTTGCGCTCGCATTTTTTGGGGCACTTGCTGGAGGAGATTTTTACATTTTTGGATTTGTCATGGTTAAATATGCATCCTCTGAAGTCAACTTAGCATTTCAACAAAATCTGGATGGTCAAATAGCTCAAAAACACCATAAAAAACACCTTGCTGCCACCTTTTGCACCAGCAGGAAGTACCTCTGGAAGAATGAAGTTTTGAGGGGTCAAATAAACTCCAAATTCAGAAATTCTACTTGGGTTGGAAAGTAGACATCCAGGGCCTTCCAACGAGCTATCATGAGCTCAATTTGGATGTCGGGAGCTACCTCAAAATCAGCCTGGAACATGAGCGACCCACGCAGTTCAGGAGCGACCCACCTTGAGAATTTTTTGAGTTTTCAGCTGCCAGCTCAGTATTTCGCCTATTTTGGACCAGTTTTGCCTATGGATAGAATTATTGGGTTCTTATGATGTAAATTCATGTTTGATATGTAACTTTGGCTTGTTTTTATCTCTTCTAGAAGATTCACTCTCAAATGAGTAAAAAATCATGTAATGGATCAGTTTCCACTCTTTTAGAGGCAAGTTGTTAGCTGCCTAGATTGTAGTTCCATGATTAGAATTGGTTGAAACTGATCCCTGAAGAGGGAATTCGACCCCTAGAGGTGGGGAAAGGGTTAGAGTGATCTATATATTGTAATTTCTGAGGCATTCTACAGGTTGGACTCTTGGGATACTTTTGATACTATTGTACATACTTTTCATATTTTGGCTAAGGAAAGATCAGGGGTTTTGCGGCACTTGTTGGGATCCTTGTGGTGTTCTGTTCTTGATGATGTTTCTCCTTTGTTTACTGTAAGTTTATTCATGTTTAATGGTATGCTTTTGATGACTATTTCAGTGGCTTTTTAATAGAATTTGTGAACCTTTTTGTATCATGAATTTGGAAAGTAATAAGGAACCATAACAAAACATGTGAGAATTGATATGCAAGACTTAGCCACTGATAATGGTTATTTTCTGTACAGGAAAAGGAGAAAACGAGGAATTTCCGTTCCAAAGGAAAGGACAAAGTCGAGATAACTGCTGTCCCTCTGAACGAGAACCGAATGCAAACAAGGCTAAATAGATTACAGCAAATCGGCTCGGAAAAGAAGGAGAAGACACCAGCTCGGCGCCAAAGAAAGGAAAGGATGAAGAATTAACAGTTTGGCGAATCCCTCAGGATCTTCGATCCTGAGGGATCGCTGCTTTATTTATCATGTTACTTGGACATCTCCGCCATCACCTTTATATAAAGGGACAACACTGTTAGCTTGATAGATAGGATACGCTTTTATGTAATTTTCTGTAAAACATCAACTTTGATTATTGAGTCTCGTTGAGAACTGGTTCAATGTATTTTTGACCGATGCATTAATAAAAGCTTGGTGATTATTTCATCTCTGCGTCTGGATTAACTTAAAGCGGTGTATCCTTGGAGGCTAAGGGCCCGGCCCCGAAGGACACTTGCTTCTGTACCATTACGACTTGACTTTTGTGTGGTTTGTTTATCATTGTTATTTGGTAATTTGATATGCTTTATAAGTTCATATTACATGCTTTGTTAAAGATTGAATCATTGAGGTTTTTTACAGATAGAATCGTGTGTTGACTCCGCATCAAGTTATTAATCCTTTCAAGAGTTAATTGCATGTTCTTACTGTTTTGTTACAGAGCTGTTATACTAAACGTTCGTGTTGTGCGCGTTTCTGATTTATCAGTACTGTTCCATAATTCATTAATAGTTATTGCTGTTCCATTAGTGTGATTTGTGTGAATTGCTTTTAGAGTGAAAGAATGTTATTTGATTGCAAAGAATGCATTTGAGTTAATAGATTAAGTTTGGTTACAACCTGCGGGACTTAGTTATTCAATTGCTGTTCCATTTTAGACTTGCTGTTCTATTTCAGAATTGTTGTTCAATCCTTTATTTGCTTTGCTATTCCAT